>PVJC01014693.1:0-36109 GCA_004026665.1 Murina feae
GCGGCACCGGGAAGTGGGAAAGCAAGGCAGCAGGGGACGGGTGAGTGGGAAAGAGTTGGCGGCCTGCTTGGCGGCTTCCCAGGTCCCTTCCGGGGATCAGGGAGCAGGAAAAGGCTGGCCTGACCACGAGGCGGGGTTTTCCCTGCTTTCTGGTGGCTGGAGGAAGATGGGCAGTAGGCAAGCTTGGGAGGCAGGCAGCACCCAAACCTGGCCACAGCTCAAAAAAGAGAACAACATGCAGGGGATGGCAAGAGTCTGAGAGATCAACATAGAGGGGGTGCCTGCTCCAAGCCTCCACGGTGTGCCTGGGGTCAGGCCCCCGGCAGGTAGACACACACAGGAGGACTGCTCCGAGCCTCTGATGGGGCTGGGGGCAGGTCCCCAGTGATGACACACACACAAAAGGCGCCTGGCAGACTGGGGCCATCATAGGACATCCACTGAGGGGTCCCAGACTGTGAGAGGGCACAGGTCGGGCTGAGGGACTCCCTCCACCCCGAGTGCACACATTTTTGTGCACTGGGCCCGTAGTATATATATATATATATATATATATATATATATATATATATATATATATAGTTGTTGTTGGTAAGTCTATACCTATGATACCATACAGGCATGAGTCCATATATTTCTCAGTTTACTGGGAAACAGCTGTGGTACCATAGTAAAGCCTTATACTTTGCCATTCATTCATTCACTCACTCACTCATCTAATATATATTTATTGAGCATTTACTATGTGTTCTAAACATTGAGGACACAGGAGTTAATAAGATAGAAAATGGCCTGACTTCATGGAGCTAATGCAGAGGCAGCCAAGAACAAACCCATGCAACTAAGTAAATATGACAATTCCAGAGGCTGATAAACTCTTTGAAGGAAAGACAGGGTGGGGTGGTCAGCTCAGAGGACATCTGGCTGACAAGAAGGAGCCTGTGCCTGAGTAGGGGTAGGCAGGAGAACGGGTGAGAAAAAGGCCCTGGAGTTAGAGCAAGTCTGACAAATTTGGGAGAAAGAACTCTAGCTGGGATTGAGAACAATAATATCTATTGTGGTGAAGACTTCCGAAGGAGGATAACTGTAAGAGAACATGATGAACCGCAAAGCAACACCACCGAAAAGTATTATTTGGCTGTGCTACAGTATTGTATTATCACATAAAGAAAACATCATTCTGCTTTTAGAAATGGGTAGGGTGAGAACTGTGTGTTTCAGTTTTCATTTTCTACCCAAATGAAAAGAACCAGTCTCTCGAGAAGCCCTGTCAAAGGTGGCCTCGCCATCGCGCCAAATACGGATCTCACATACCTGGAATCCTATTGAGCGTCACCCAGAAATGCTCGTCAGGACTGAAAGTGTCCTTGGACCACTTGAGCAGATCAACAGCCCGCGGGTCACGGAGAACAAAATTGGAGAATTCTCTGGACAGAGCAACGTAGGCAGAGCCGAAGTAAATGGTGAGGTTGTGCGGAGGGGGCGGCTTCAGAGCTGCGGTTCTTATCACGTAGGAAAGCTCTTTGCCCAGATGCTCTCGGTGGACGTATTTAGTCCGTCCAATCGCATGAGCCGGAGGCAGCACCCCAGGGGTAATGTTTTTCCCTTTGAATCCTTTCAGATACTGGACTATTTCCTTGTTGGTTTTCAGGGGGAAATCCTGCCCGCAGGTGTTGATGGCGTACTTCCACGGGACCTGGGAGGCCACCAGGTCTTTGATGCAGTTCAGGTCCGCCTGGAGCCTGGAGATCCCACCATAGACAACCGGCTCCATCTTGGAAGCCAGAAAGGCATTGGGGAAGCAGCTCAGCAATTGCTCCACCGCATCTTTAAATTCAGCTGCTGCCTTTTCGTCCACATGAACGCAGTAGACATTTTGGGGCATGTAAATAGCTCTGAAGAGCCTTGCAAAGGTATCGAAATTGTGATGGATGACCATTATATATGCCAAAGGGAATCCAGCCTCTTCTTCAGATAACGGGGCCGTGATGTAGTGGCTCTGGGTCAGATAATCTCTGCAAGAAGACTTCTGATACATCATTAGTTTGTCTCGCCACAGGAAAGGTGTTTTGCCTTTGATAAAGGATGCGCAGACTTGAGTCAGCATCAGCGTGTCCGAATTATTCAGCCTCTGGAAGCTTTGCTCTCCCCCAAATAGGAACACATAGAACACAATAAAAATTATGACACAAGAGACAGAAACTATAAAGAGGAAACGCATCGATGAAGACATGCCTCACAGACGAGCAAGATTTCAAAGACGGTGGAAATCTGTAAGTCTTTTCCCAAACTTACTTTTTCCTCTGAGTTCTTATTTTGGTACATGCTCCAGCCATTTCTACCCTGAAGGAGACGCTGGAATTTATTCAGTTTCATGCCGGGTGTCCAGATGCAGGCTCCGTCCCCATGCTGACATTAGCAACTGATCCCGCCTGGTTCTCTGCCTCTCTCAAAACGCCTTTGTCTAAATCCCAGTAGCAGGTTCTTAAGCCCAGCCTTGCTCCCTCCCTCTGCTTCCGGGCGTGCATCTGCGAGCTGTTTCACTAAAACTCTGCTAACTGCTTTCCCCTGCAGATTTAGTTTCTCCGATCTCTTTCTTTCATTTCCCATTCCCCCGCCTCTCTTTCTGTCCCCGCCCCTTGTTATTGCCATTCAGGGAATTAGCAGAGTGAAAGACAAAGTTGAAATGATGTGTTCTGGCAGGCATGCGTTTCCTGCTAGTCATCCGACAGGCTGCGGCACTCACCCCTCTCCTTGCTCAGGGCAGCGATCCATACATAACCTGGTCCCTCGGCTCTCCCAGTGTGATCCACGGGGTGGAATGTAGCCTCCACACTCAACTATGCTGCTTCAATGGAAACAAATGACTGAGGTGACAAGGACAATAAAGCTCATCCATCCTGGCTCCTCCGTAGAGCTTTCCTGCCCCGCCCTACCATGTTCGGCTCCAGTCCTGGGGGATCTGAATGGCAGGGATCCTGGCCCTGTGACTTGGGGATCAGGTGACAGCGCTTCTTCTCCCCCTTCCAGCATCCACCGTGGGGCCTGTCACAGAATGTCACGGTCACAGGAACAAGTTTCGAGCTTCACACCCTGATTTAGATGAGATCTTAAAGTTTTCCTTGAATCCCGGCCACAAGGAACAGTTCAGATTAGGGCACCTTGGGGCTATTTCAGTTTTAACCACCCAAAGAGCATCATCAGACACTGTTCCTGCCCCAGTTAAGTTTCTCAACCACCTAGGAGATGAATGTTGGTTTCCCTATTCGCAAATGATAGTGTTTTGGCTAAGGAGTACCAAGTTCTTCCCGTTAAAAGGTTCTTTTCTTCCACCCTCCCGTTTGCACCAGTGCTTCTAAATGTAGATTCATATGTTTTGCTTAAAATGACTCCAAAGCACCAGTTCTACTAAACTACTAAACGCCTTCGCATGGCTCCTGCTGTTTATCTGAACTAAATGCCTCAGTGCCTCCACCCTAGGCTCACAATGGAGACTGAGCCCCACCCGGCCCCATGAAGAAATCCTGTCCTTTAATGCACACTCTCTCCTTCCTTTTGACAAGACTCTACCTTGCTGTCAGAGAAGTAGAACAATACAGGGGTGGGGGTTGCCCGCTTTCCGTCAGCACCCACCCCCACTGAAGGCACGGGGCTCCCGGAGCACACTGCTTCCTTCTTCTCACTGTCGCTGCTCCCGCTGCTCATTCTTCCAGCTTGGACATTCTTTCCTCTCTGCCGTTCCTTTCCTCCTTCTTTAAGGCCCATCATAAATACACTCTGTGTAGCCTCCACCATTGCATTTGTAGGCAAAGCGGAAAAAGAAAATGCAGCCATTATGTGGGTAAAGCAGATCAATCTCATCCTTAGTGTTTCTAAGGAGTAAAGCAAAGAAAATAACAGAAAATTCAACCCCAAGCTTCTCTTTTTCTAAATAATTCCTTTGAATATAAGGTTATTGTATGTTCTGTTTCAAAACAACAGAGAGCAATTTCAGTATCTAGTTTGGCAAAGCCTGTTGTCTTGGAATGAGTGTTAAAATATGTACAGTTTGCCCTAGCCGCTTTGGCTCAATGGTTAGAGTGTTGGCCTGCAGATTGAAGGGTCCCGGGTTCTATTCCAGTCAAGGACACACCTCGGTTGCTGGCTTGATCCCCCAACCCCAGTCTGGGCATGTGCAGGAGGCAACCAATTGATGTGTCTCTCTCTGTCTCTCTGTCCCTCCCTTCCTCCCTCCCACTCTGTCTAAAAGTCAATGGCAAAATATCCTCTGACGAGTATTAACAGAAGAGAAAAAATATATATATTTTCAATTTGACCAAGTGCTCAGTCTATAGATACATAAGTTAATTAGGCCAACGGGGCTGTTTTCATGATTATTTCCAACTGGCCAATAATACAGGGGTTCAATCTACACAGGCATTAACAGTGTTTCTATATTAAGAAATGTAGACACTGGACAAATTAAGAACTTTCATGATACTTCCGTATTCAGTCCATTACTTCAAGTGCATTGTTTGTGTGCTGAAAATATACCTGTTTTTCCTCTCTGCCCTTTCGGCTGTCCTTGGGCCAACTTTCTCCACCCTCAGGTTCTGTTCTTAAGAAATCTCTACGGGAGAACTTTTTAAAAAACCTGTTGCTGCAAAGAGCAAGGCTGTTACCTGTTGCCTTTCCTTCCTCATGGGCACCTGGTCTGCTTATCTGAAACAGACCCTGTGCGGGTTTTTTGCTACTGAGACTGAACAACTCGGTCTCCCAACTTGCCTTTGGCGGCAGGCAAGCACAGGGTTGACTCGCACAGCCCTGAACACCGTACCTGTCCCTCCTCTGTAAGCACCTATTCCTGGACTAGCTAATTATTCTGGCTAGACATGTTTATCCCTCGCGCACCCGCCCCCCCCCACTACTCTTCACTCCATTTAGAAGTCTTTGCTTTTTGTGCACTTTAAAGACCTTTTTCCAGTTGTGATACTACCTAGAACACGGTTCCAAAATGAAGAGGGTGTCCTTTCTTTGAAATGATGGGAGACTCGGATCCCAGTGAAATAAAGAGATAATCAAAGGGGAGAAAGGGAGTCCTCCGACACTGGGCCCCTCCAGGCTTGCGTGTGAAGGGGCAGGGAGCAGGTGCGCCACGCTGTGAGCCCTAGAGGAGGAGGTGGGGGAGCTGCGCGGCTCGTGTGCTGCCTGCCAGGCTGGCAGGCCTGTGAGGGAAGCGGCAGGCGGAGCGGAAGACCTTGTGTTGTGCTGAGAACTTGGATTTGATCCTGCTGCCAAAGGAGCACCAGCAAAGACTTTGGGTGGAAGGCTCCCCCCGGAAAGATGTACCAAGTGGAGGAGGAACAGGAGCAAAACAAATCTTGGTGGGAAAGTACACGGCAGCCCATATATATGCATAACGTACACACTAATAATAATGAAAATATCAGATATAAGTAAAGCCTCTGAAACTGTGAGGTAAAGGTGCTACCTACTCCATAATTAATCATGTGTCCTAGAAACAGTTCCAAGCTCTAACAAGGCTCTTAGGCCTGTGGATATTGACAGAACATCAGATACGGCATATTGGTTGAGGTTTTTCTTAAATAAACGAAGATAGGAGAAAGATTTAAAGTCCCAGGGACATTTTGGAATTCATGATTGGGAATTAGGGGAAAGTCTAGGCTTATTTTTCCAACCCCTCAACTTTGTAATGTAGAAGTATGCACATTATCATATTTATACTATTTATTTACCCATTTATGTGTTGAATGAATGATTGAATGGAGTCCTCAACCCCCATGGTTCCAGGTGCCCGTGGGTAAAGAGCTCTCAATTAGAATTGGGAACAGAGTGATGGGTATCTCTTATTTTGACAAACAATAACTCTGAACAGATTAATCAGATAGATTAAATGACCAAAAACACGCAACTTTTAATCAAATTTCTGGGGGGGGGGAGAAACCATGAAAAATGTGTTTCTTCTTGTGTGTCAAGAAAGGGTTGTCCACTAACGCCCACAATATTACTCACAGGGCCTGGGGCAATCACTCTCCACCTTTCACTGGTGATGTGATCTTAGATCCTGCTTGCTTCGCCTGAAGTAGGATGTTCTCTGCGGTGCCTCCCAGCTTCCGTGAGCTGTGTAACTCGGTATGTGTGAGGTGAGTTCGCTAAGCACAGTGATGGAATTCAAGTGTGAGTACGGCCCCTGTCCTATAGGCCTCAAAATACCTACAACAGAAACTATAACCAACAGAACAGGAAAGACTATGGGTAAGTTCCAAACCAGAAGTTCTCTACTAAATGGCATGGGAGGTCAGAGGACAAGGATGGTTAGAAATGGAGCTTGACCGGCTCGAAAGGGCTGGCGACATCCAGACACATAGAGCGCGCAGGGCGGTTCCGCTGGGGAAGCCTAAGAGAGCACGAACACTAAAACAGGAAAGCAAAGTAGAGAACCTTCCTGGGAAGAACTGTGAATTGGAGCTTCTCGATTCACATGGCAACAGAGAAAACCGTTCAAGTCAGCAAGCCATTATCTCAAAGTGCCAGGCAGGGTGAGGGGGAGCTCCGGGAGTGCTGGACTCGTGCCTCCCGCTCCTATTATAGCCTCGCAACTCGACGGGGCCCGTGTGCAACGCGTGTTGAATGAGTGCAGAATCATCCGGGCATTGGAAGGTGCAGTTTTCAACTACAAAGAAAAGGAGTGTTGAAACCCATGTTTACATAAGCTTTCAATTTATATATTAGAAGAGCATGGGCTCAGGCCTCCGTGATTTTTTTTCTTTTAAGCCAATTTCTAGTTATCCGCAAGTACAGTTTTACTGTACCTGTAGGCTTTTTCATCTCTTCCCTTTCAGCGTCCGCCTACAGAGACCTAACTATAAACACATGAGCGCTGACCTCTATTCCCACCTTCTTGTGCATCTTACCTTTGTTTAATTGCATGTACTAATTCAAACTTCATTATTCTTTCATAATTGTTCTGGGACTTGCTTTTCAATTCTCAATTAACTGCTATTCTTTAGTTGGGAAAGAAATGGAGGGAACACAGGCTTGAGCGGAACCACTAGATTTATAATGTTAAGTAACAGCAAAAAGGTCACTTACAGGACTGGCTCCGATAACGTGTGTTGAAGTAGCATCGAGAGGTTACGTAATATCTGCAGAAAGGTTAGGTAACTGAGGTGAGATTGTATCAATGCTTGGGCTCGCTGATGGCTGTTCCTTGAAAAACCATTTCTGTGTGGTTTGCTTTGTGATTAGAGCATGTCAAGTGACTCTGGGAGTCACGCGTAATTATAAAATATCAGGATTAATTTTCCCCCTTGAACTAAGAATAATTCTCCAGAAAGGCCAGCCACATGAGTAATTCTGTTCTGTGTAGCCCGATGGTTTGTGGAGGGAGCCTTTTCTTCCTCTTTTTTTTTTTAAAATAATGATGACCATGATGTTAAAGAGGAGAACGAAGGAGCCATGTCCAAGCACACCTTTACCTGAAATGATGATTCTCCCATAACCGAGAGTCCTCCAGTCCCTGGGGTCACTGGGGAACACCCCCCTCCCCCTGGGACCCAATCATTTTTACTTTCTATACCATTCATCTAATTAGCAACAGGAGGGGTTGTTGTCTAGGTCACAAACCCCAAAACATTATTTCATATTCTCTTAGAATTTAGAGAAGGGAAAGGAGTTCAATATACAGAATTGTAAAGGCCTAGGTGGCAGGTCCAGGAGGTGGTCATGCTAGATCACATCATGGTACTCTGAGCTGCAGTGACCTGCATCTGAGTTTGATGTGACAACGGTATCATGGAAACACTTCCTGGATGCTGAGAGAGCTAAGCAAATACTTGCAAAAAACAGTGCACAAATTCAAATAGACACATTCAAAGCACACACACATAGGCGGCAATTTTCTGGCGGCATAAACGTAGCAATTACAAACACGAAGAACCTGAAATTTAGGCCATCAGAAAATGAAAAATAAATTACCCAAAATAAGTCACAGCCAATTATCATTTCAAGATGAAACTTACCATTAAATTTACATGTGGAAGTTAATAGCTTAACCCTAGCAGAATAACTGACTATTGTTTTGCCAAAACATTTGTTTTCAAAATTATTCAGCCAAACTAGGGGTGTCTACGGCTTGGGGATAAGAATAGTTTAGGTTGCCCTGGCCATACTGCTCAGTGGTTAGAGCGCCAGCCCAAGGACTGAAGGCTCATGGGTTTAATTCTGGTTAAGAGTAGGCTTCATCTCTGGCGCTGGTCGGGGTGTGAGCAGGAGGCGACTTATCGATGTGTCTCTCTCACATCAGTGTTTTTCTCTCTTTGACTCTCCTCCTCCCTTCTACTTGCTCTAAAAATCAATGGAAAAAACATCCTTGGGTGAGGATTACCTCCCCACCCCGAAGAAAAAAAAAAGTTTATATCAAAAGTTTGCAAAATTTTGTTTAACATTTCATCACCAGAAGGGTTGGTTAAAAATACAGGTTACAGCCTTAGCCAGTTTGGCTGAGTGGATAGAGTGCCAACCTACAGACTGAAGGGTCCTGGTTCAATTCCAGTCAAGGGCACATGCCCGGGTTGCAGGCTTGATCCAGTAGGGAGTGTGCAGGAAGCAGCCAATCAATGATTCTCTCTCATCATTCATGTTTCTATCTCTCTCCCTTTCCCTTCCTCTCTGGGGAAAAATAAAACATAATACAGGTTACAGGGCTCTGACCTAAGAAGTCAGTAGGTTTCAGATGGAATTTAACAATTTTCTTTTCTAACAAGGAATTGGGACCAACGTTTAGAAACCAATGGATCAGAGACCAAAATTCTTTGATTTTTTTTTCCTCAATGACTACACTTGATCTATTTTCCTACGACTAGGCAATTTACTGTATAATAAAACAACCGATGTTTGGCATGAATCAGCCTATACAATTTGGAAATGCTTAATAAACATGAACTCAAATGGTGGGTGATTGCCCTGGTCAGTTTTATAAGTAAACTTATAAAATTTACTATGGAAAGCAATCAGTACTCAGAAGAATGAAAGGAATGAAAATACAGAAAAGGAGCTCTTATTTAAATGAGAAAAATCCTAGGAGCAAGTTGTCCTGCCCCGAATGCAGTCTCTAATTTACGGTACAGAGCAAGCACACCTGGGCATAATCCCAGTCTTTCACAGAATGTGGAATAGTACTACTTACTGACAAACACTGGTGTCTTGAGGTTCTAGTGTACCATAAGCCGAATGAGAGGAGGGTGTAGAAGTAAATAAATAAATAAGAAAAAGGCAGAAAATACCAAATATTGGTGCAGATGTGGGACAACTCGAATGCTCATGTACTGCTTGTGGAAGTGTGAATTGGTACAACTCTGAAAAACGGACAGTCTCTACTAACGCTGAGCACAGGCACATCCTGTGACCCAGAAATCCCATTCAACAGAAACGTGTACACGTTTATGAAAGATGTTATTTCTCAATATTCACTCCAGCCATATTCATAATAGACCCAAACTCCCACCAACAGTTATTACAGATCAGGGTTTCTCAACCTCGGCACTATTGGCATTTGGGGCAGAATAAGCTTGTGGATGCTTGCTGTGTATTTTAGGAGGTTTAGTGACATCCTGGCCTCTACCACTAAATGCTAGTAGCACCCCTTGCCCCCCACCCAAGCAGTGACAATCATAAATGTCTTCAGATGTTGCCAAATGTTCCCTGGGGGTGGGGGACAACATCATCCCGCCCCACCCCTACGCCTCCTTCTCTCTACACAGCAGTGAAAAATGAATAAATATTAATGCCTGCAACAACACCAAAAGTAAATCTCACAAACATAATATGAAGCAAAAAACACCAGAGGAAAAAAGAAGAGTACAGGTTGTATATTTCCATTTTTATATATAATGGACAATAAGTCACAGTAATCTATGCTATTAGACATGAGGGTTGTACCTGGGATGCTAGTCATGTTTTATGTTTTGATGTTGGTTATATGGGTGTGTTCATTTATGGGACTGCATCAAGCTGAATACTAATTATATGTGCACTTTTCTATGTTATACACTATTTTACCAAAAATGATTGAATGACTGAATGAGTGAGTGAATGAGTGAATGAAAGAGTTATGTTCCTCCCAGGAAAACTCTTCCAGGGGAGTCTTCAAGGTGAGTGGGGATCAGGAGTCTTCCTTAAATAACTGATATGAATGGTATTATTTATGATCAGATACTCTGCAGTACCATATACACCACTTCTTCTTTAAGCTGCCAAGAGTGTTTCTACTCTGGTTCCTGACACCAGCCACCCTCAGTCACGACTCAACAACCACTGCTTCCTACCAGTGAGCAATGTCCAGAAGAAAAGGGGCCAATAAAAAACAGAACAGGACGTCAAAACTTAATTCAGCCCTGGCCAGGTTGGCTCAGTGGATAGAGCATCGGCCTATGGACTGAAGGGTCCCAGGTTCTATTCCGGTCAAGGGCCCATGCCTGGGTTGTGGGCTCGATCCCCACTGTGGGGCGTATAGGAGGAAGCCGATCAATGATTCACTCTCATCATTGATGTTTCTATCTCTCTTTGCCTCTCCCTTCCTCTCTGAAATCAATAATAAATATATATTTTAAACTAATTCAAAAGCCTTTGAGCTCATCAACACAGAACTGAGTGCCAGCTGTTAAGGGACTTGTCCTCTAGATCAGATAAGGATGGGAGAGGCCCTGCTCTGACAAACAGAATGTATGTTACAATAGGTTACAATGTTACCAAGAAGTATGAATGACAAAGCTGACAGCTGGCATTAGGGGTTATCACCCCCGCTTGCCCGATGAGGAAACTGAGACTCGGAAGGTCACTGCTCTCCCAGGGAACCTTCCTGCCCAGGGTCACTGAGAAGGGCTGGCCCAGGACTTGAATGTAAGCAGCTGTGCTCCAGAGCATCTTGCTCGCAGTCACTGTGCCATCCTGTGCCCAGAAATGTCTAGGAGGTTTGGCGACATGTCTGGGAGGAAGCACCCACATCTGCTTCATGGAGGAAACATGAGAAATGAGGAGAGCTGCTCACGTTCGGTAAGACACATGCATTCCTTTTCTAGCACTCCGTTTCTTTCTCTCACGTTCAATCAATAGACACGTGTCGAAAAGACACCTAAGCCTGAAGCACTGAGACATTTCTTTTCCATTCCTGCCAACATATTTTCTTTACTGTTCAGAAAGCCATGCGGACAAATCTTTTCCTTCCAGCTATTATAGGATTGACTTCCAAATTCTCTCTCCCCAGCTCCCTCTTCAGGGGATCACATTGCTGCATGATCTGCAGTCACAAGAGAGCCTGATCCAGGGGACACCTTGGCCCATGCAAAACTGGCTCTGGCTCTGTCCACAGTACTTTTTCTGTCTCTCTTGATTAGCCTGCTTTGAGTATGCTGCCTGTTTTCTTGCTGGGGTCCTAATGTTGTGGCAGAATGCACGAGAGAACGATCAGCCAAGCCTCTGAGGGAGGAAAGTTTGCAGATCTGTTAGTCCAGGGGAATTCCAGATCCAAAGCCTGAACTGAACTCGTGGGAAGACTCTGACCTACATATCTCCTCCTGTGATGGGCCCCTGAGGGTCCCCGAAGCTCCACCCAAGTCAGTTAGAGTGGGGAAGTAAGACTACAGTTTTTGTTTTTTTTAAATACACTTTTATTGATTTCAGAAGGGAAGAGGGATAGAAACATCAATGATGAGAGAGAATCATTGATCAGCTGCCTCCTGCACACCCCCATAGGGGATTGAGCCCGAAACCCAGGCATGTGCCCCTGGCTGGAATCAAACCTGTGACTCATCAGTCTGCAGGCTGACCTGTCCACTGACCTAAACTGGCTGGGGCAAGACTACAGTTTTAACCAGATACTGAACTAGGTTGCAGCCTCCCCCATTTTCCTTCTCACTGACTGATACAATAATAAAAGATAACACTGAGGTAATACTTATCAGGTGCTGGGTATTTGATCAGCATTTCATGTTGATTACTATTTAATGTTCACAACAACCCTCTAAAGTAATAAATGCAATTATTACCCCCATTTTACAGATAAGCAAGCAAGACTTTATTACCTAAGGTCATTAACTCAGGTAGCATTAAAGTAGAACTTTGAATTTATATACTTAACTGCCTCCTAATACTAATCTAATCTAATAAAAGAGTAATATGCAAATTAACCCTCACTCTGTTACACCAACAAGCCATGCCCACAACCAATCAGGAGCAAATATGCAATAATTAAGATGGTGGCAGTCATGGAGCTGGAGTTGCCACAAGCAATGGAGGAAGCCAGGGCCCTGTGGGCCCTGAGCTCTACTCAAGGCTACAAACTTTCAATGATAGAAGATAAATAAACCCCAGATACCTGCCGGGCTGGGACCTTGGGTTGCCAGGGGCAACCCAGGCTTCGAGCAGAGGACCAAGGCAATAAAGTTTCAATTATAAAAGTTAAATAAATCCCAGATACCTGCTTCCAGCCAGCCACCCCAGTAGAAACCTGAACCCTGAAGGGGCTGTGGGCAGCCTGAAAGCGGCCCTCAGCCCCTCACCCAGGCTGGCCACACCCCCATGGGGTGAGGGTTCCCACTGAGGGGCTTGAAAAGCCTTCAAATAGCCATCAGCCCCTCACCCTGACTGGCCAGGCATTCCAGCAGGTGGACATCCCCCAAAGAGTCCCAGACTGAGGGCACAGGCCAGGCTGAGGGACCCCCTGAGTGCACAAATTTTTGTACACCAGGCCTCTAGTAGATTTTTAAAGGTATTTTAATTCATTCAGAGCTCCCTCTTTCTTCCCAGGGACCAAGGCTACAGCTGGTGAGAGGTAGAGCTATATGTCCTGGGGATAAGAATAGTTTAAATTGGCAAGCACCATGGGAGGACTGAGACAATATGTGAATGTACTGAGGTTAATTCACATTGGATTAGAATTAGAGATTGTGGGAAATTGTGTTTTTTTAATATATATTTTAAAAATTAAAATATAGATGGGTATGCATGAGTGAATGTGTGAGATGAGACAATGTGTGAGCTGGAGTACATGTTTGAGAATGCACATGTCTGAGTGTGTGTCATCGTGTATACAGATGTGCACACATACATGAATTTTTTTTCTAGCTTTGACCCTGAATGGTCATAGAATTAATAATGCCCTTGAATGCCCAGATCTTCATTTTGATAGGAAAGAGTATGCAGTAAGAATAGAATCACAGTTGATTAATAGCTATCCCCTGCACTAACTATAGATTTTTCTTATAGAACCTGGTTAACTGTGGAACACATGTTATAAGAAGAAAGAGTCCTAAATATAAGTGGCCTTGAAAGAAGATACATTTGAAAGAAGATCAAGAGCAAAACATGTCTAAAGGGAAAGAAATGTCTGAGGGCTAATCTTCCCAAGAACAATTATAGAAAGCACACCCTGGGAACTCATGTAGTTTTAGGTCCTCTCCCACCCTCTGACCCTCTATGAAGGCTGGCTTGAGTGGAGGTGTCAGAGCAATTTCTCTCAGGGTATTATGCCGCTGCTCTCTTGGATCACCAGCCATCTGAATATAAACACACCACAAAGATTCAACCTTGTCTCTGCTTGTTGACTCTGGTAGTGAGAGGCAGTGAACTCTTTGTCTGGCTTTAGTTCCTAAATATTATTCTCTACTAAATGAAATGAGGATTCCTTAAAGGAGATGGCTGACTCCAAGACAGGGGCAAGTTAAGTACAAGATTAACAGAACATTTCCTTTGTGCTAGAAAGTAAGGAAGGACTCAAAGAATTATGGGGACATATTAAAAAGACACAGAAGTCAGCCTTGAAGGGGTCCCACAGGCCAGGTCTGGGACATTTGAGCAGCAAAATAAGTATAAATAGTAATGAATTATAATCCATTGAGTAAAATGGGAATCCACAGCTATGGGGATAAATATCTAATCTAATAAAAGAGAAACATGCAAATTGGTGTCACTCTGCTACATCTAAGCCACTCCCACCAGCCAATCAGAGTGACTAAATGCAAATTAACCCAGCCAAGATGGCTGCCAGCAGCGACAGAGCTAGAGCAAGCAGGAGGCTTGATTGCCCCGGCGATGGAGGAAGTCAAGCTTCCCACCTGCCTAGGCTGGCTGTGGCCTCCACTCAAGGCAACAAAGTTTCAATTATAGAAGATAAATAAACCCCATATACCTGCTTCCAGCCAGCCTTGCCGGGAGCTTGGGTCACTGGGGGGTTTGGCCAGCCTGCAAACAGCCATCAGCCCCTCACTCAGGCTTGCCAGGCACCCCAGCAGGGACACCCACACTGAAGGGGCTGTGGCCAGCCTGCAAACAGCCATCAGCCCCTCACCCAGGCTGGCCAGGCACCCCAGTGGGACCCCCCACCTTGATCTGGCACACACTTCAGGGCAAACCAGTTGGCTCCTACCCATGCACCAGGCCTCTATCCTATATAATAAAAGGGTAATATGCAAATTGACCTAACAGCAGAACCACTGGGAATGACTTGTCACTATGACACACACTGATCACCAGGGGGCAGACACTCAATGCAGGAGCTGCCCCTGGTGGTCAGTGTGCTCCCACAGGTGGAGCTCTGCTTAGCCACAAGCCAGGCTGCCAGCTGCCAGCACAACGGTGGTGGCGGGAGCCTCTCCCGCCTCCTCAGCAGCACTAAGGATGTCCGACTGAAGTTTAGGCCTGCTCCCTGCTGGCAAGTGGACATCCCCCAAGGGCTCCTGGGCTGCCAGAGGGATGTCTGACTGCCAGCTTAGGCCTGATCCTCCAGGAAGCAGGCCTAAGCCAGCAGGACATCCCCTGAGGGGTCCCAGATTGCAGAAGGCACAGGCTGGGCTGGGCTGAGGGACTCCCTCCCCTGAGTGCACAAATTTTTGTGCACCTGGCCTCTAGTAAACAAATAAACTAACAAAGAAAGTAAGTACATGGGGAGAAGAGAAGTCTCTACCTTACTGGTGAATGTCAACTAATAATCATAGAAGAATGGAGTTAGAAAAAAAATCACAACTTGGCAATCACATGGTAATAATTGGGTCAGGCAAGAACCATCCGTGGATGGTAAAACTGTAGAGTGAACATTTGATGAAGGACAGGATATCTAAATAGTCTCAAAGTGTCTGCCTACAAAATACTTAGTAATTACTCAGTAGTAAATACAAAATACAGATTTTCCAGGTACCATGTTAATGAAGTGGTGACAGTTAACATTGCCACGATCAGACAAAGCAGCATGGCATCCTTCTACAGCATTATTTCTCTGGTATCTTTACCCAAAAGGTATAACTTGAATCTCATCATGAGGAAATATCATGCACCTCAAACATGATGAAACCTTGAAAGACACAGACTGAGAAACTGTTCCAAATTAGAGGAGACTAAAGAGACATGACAAGTAAGTGTAGTTTGAGATCCTTAATGAGACCCTGATTTTATGAAAGACATTATCAGTACAACCAGTGATACTGGAATACGGTGTGTGGATTAAAGAGAAGTGCTGTATCGCTTGATGATTGTACTGTGGTTATGCAAGAAAGTGTCTCTGTTGCTGGTGTTAGGAAATATACTGGTAAAATGTTGTAGGTTGGGAAATGTGGTGAAGGGTATAGGAGAGCTCTTTATACTCTACTTATAAGTATAGTAATTTTGAAATTAATTTAAACTAAAAGGTTGAAACTCATTAAGATCTTTAAACATTTTCTATATATTCAAATAGTAGTATATTTATTAAATACATTGAGTCAGCCGTGGGGACTTCTGAAAGGCAGCATGGTAGATTAGGCTGATCATAAATTAGGGGTCAGGCAAAGCTAGATTAAGTCATTCTATTGTGTGTAACCCTGGCTTCCTCATTTTTGAATTGGAGATGATAACGCTTACCTCCCTCCGAGGATTTCTGTGAGGCTTAAGTAACTTAATCAAATCAAGTATCATGTTGGGACTTTCTGCTCTCTCCTTGAGAAGACACTTGTGCTACAGGCCTTCTTCAACAGTGCCAGTATTGGAGCCTCTGGGGTGTGGAAATACCCCTTCTGTACAATTAACATAGCCACTCATTACAGCATGATTCTACTGAAAGTCAGACGCTGGGTCACTGGATTCAGCTCTTCTCTACCTTTTAAAAGAATTTTTTAAATTGATTTCAGAGAGGATGGGAGGGGGAGAGAGAGGTAGAAATATTAACAATGAGAGAGAATTATTGATTGGCTGCCTCCTACACACCCCCGGCTGGGGATCGAGCCCACAGCCTGGGCATGTGCCCTAATTGGAATCAAACCATGACCGCCTGGTTCATAGGTCAACGCTCAGCCACTGAGCCACACTGACGGGGCTCTTCTCTACCTTTCATGACCAAACGAAAACGTGCCCCTCTGAGATTTTGAAATCCATTTTCAATTTGGGATGGCATATTAAGTAAGTACTTTTCCACAGTTTTCTCACCGTGATATATTGAAAACCATCATTTGTCTGGCACCTATAAAAAAATAATGCACAAATTTCTTTCAGCCAGAAGTGTCTGTCCAAAGGGTTCCAGCTTCCCTGGGCCTTGTGTGCCGTACACACTACTGGGGCCGATACGTTGCCAGTCTGCAACCACTGTCATGTGCCCGCGTGAACAGCCACTGCTGGGAAGGTGGGCAATGAGCACAAAGAATAACAAGGACAGAGCTGCCATTACAGGAAACGGGTGGGAATGAGCTAAAAGCACTCCACACATTTTGGAAAAAGGAGCTCTTTCTAGTTGCACCATATATGAATGAGGATCTATGACAAACTCACGGCCCGTGGGCTAGCCCACAGCGAATATTTTTGTGGCCCAGACAATATAATAGTATGTAAGAAAAATTTAATAAAAATTTTGTAACTTAATTTTTACTATATCCTGTTATGCATAATTATTAAAAACGAACTACAACGTTCTCTAGTGACTGATTACTATAATCGTGTTGCACTCATTTCCCTTACGCGCCTTATGTGCAGATGCACCATTTCTCCCCACTAATACTAGCAGCAAATATTTTTAGCAGCTGATTGCCACATCATTAGTCTTGGACTGACTTGTTTGGTGTGCGCAACAGGAAATATTTCACTTTCAGAGAATGAGAGAGGTAGGTTTATTTGTGTTCTGCTTATTAGTTTGTGCAGTTATTGTCTGGTGAGTTAATGTTCAAGAAAAAAATATTAATTTTTATTAAAATGTTTTATTATTTTATGTTAATGATTACTCATTTATTTCAGCCCTTTGTAGTCAGTGTGTCCCTATCGAAATAAACCTATGTTTCTATGAAAAATGAAGCTTTTGTTTTTTTGTGGCAACATAAACTTAAACCTTGTTTATTTGGCCCATGTTAGCCTTTGAGTTTGACAGGCTTAATCTATGATCTTCGGAACAAGCTCGGGTTTCTATTTTCTTATCAATAATGACTTATCATAGCAATGAACTTCATTCTCAATTCTGCCTTGTCATTGATTTCATTTCCCCTCCTATCTTAACCTTCCCTTTTATGGCTTCGAATCTGGAAAGCAAGAAAGCCTTAAACCCTGTCCCTCGCAGAGCTTGTGCCTGAGACGGAAGATCGGAGTCTCGCAGAGCAGAACTGCGCCTGTAAACCCCCAAAGGCTACTAGAAAGAGCTGCACACGCCTCAGCATTTGAATGGACAGTTCTGCAAAGGTGGCTGGTTTACCTTTCATTAAAAATGCTCAGATTTTTCTCCAAAGCTATACGGAGATTAGTTAAGATTGCAAAGATGATAGGAATTTGGAGTTCGCTTCATTCCTAATAAGGAGAAAGCTGAACACATTTACGAATCATCTGAGGTAAAAACAAATGATTGTGAAACCCTGTCAGACACTGTCTAAATCTGTCAACCACAGTAACACAGGAATTCGTATTTGAAACAACAAACTGATGTGTTTCTAGGTGGTGAAATGCAGTTAGCACAGGCCAATCAATGCACACACCCAAATGGAGATCACAGCCAAGGAGTGAATCTTGTAAAATGGAAGAAACAAAAAGTAAAAGCCACAGAAATGCTAATTAGGACTCTGGCACAGGCCTTCATTTCAATGCTTATAAAGCTGGGAGGATGAGGGCCTTGGACATAAAAGGAGCTCTGTAATAAATCTCACCAAAAGTAACCTCTCAGGGTGATCTGGTCATGAATTCCTAACTGGGCAGGTGATGGTGAGTTGTCATGCCCCAGGCTTATAACTTCTTTAGTAAAAGATTTATCTTTGCCTTAAGCAAGCCCTGTCCATTGTTTTTGTGTTTCTCTAGGTTAACACACTGCCTGGTGGGTACCTCAGGTGGTTAGAGCATCGTCCCGATACACTGAGGTTGTGGGTTCGATCTCTGGTCAGGGCACATACAAGAATCAACCAATGGATTATAAATAAGTTGAGCAACAAATATATGTTTCTCTCTCTCTCTCTCTCTCTCTCTCTCTCTCTCTCTCTCTCTCTCTCCTTCCTCTTCCTCTCTCTAAAACATAATTTTAAAATGTGTTTTAAAAAAATAAAAACCCCACAGAAGTGCAACCACCCTGAGAGAACATATAATCTTATGGGCTATCCTGTAATCCAATCCCTGTCTTGCTTTCTCCCACCTTCGTGTAAATCCTCTTTCCATTCCCACCTTAATTCCAGGTGCATAAAAGAAACTGCAATACTGTTATCTTGTGGAGCACTTAAGATTTTGCTTCCCAGCAAATGTTGTCAGTTTGCTCAAATAAACTGTGATAAAAATTTCCTGCAGGTTTAGATTGGTTTTGCAATCATTTGATACTTAAAAGGAGGAGGACTTACAGTTTGCATAAAACCTTAGAAAAGGGGTCAAATTAAAGTAACTACATATTAGGACAGTATCTTGATTAAATGGGTTGCTTTATTTTTTGAATGAGGCCTAGCTAATTGCTTAGAGGAGGTAGAAACCTAAATTAACATTTTGGCCACGCAGTGTGTCCCTAATTCAATGTCAGACAAGTTCATCTCTACATCCTCTAAAGGCACTTGGTCTTCTCCTAAGAAGAAATATCGATAACCAACAAACACATGAAAAGATGTTCAACATCATTGCTCATTATGATACTATTTTCACTTAACCCAGTTACTAGTAACTGGAAAGGAGCAAAGGGAAGCTGCAGTCTGGACGCATGCCCGGTAAGGTCTGAATGACGTTAAGGATGGTGATTACTTGTTTGTCACACCTGGGAGCAGGTCACTGGCCAGAACAGGCGTGGCCACTGCAAGAGCATGAAATCTGAGATACATCAGCTCCCGAACAAAGATAGTTCCCTCTCTTGGCCCTCTTCTCTCTTGCTGCTCGAGCCTGACTCCTGGCTTGTAGGGGTCTCAAACCCTGCACTCACCCACATGGGCCACAGCCATGTAGCCCCCACACAATAGACTGATGGGCTGGAATTAGTCTGATGCTGCACTGGACCCAGCTTCACCATGGAAGGGAAACTCTGGAGACTGGCTTTGCTTCTAGTCTAATAACACCCCAGCTGCACCTTTTCCAGGACTGGTTTAAGGGAAATGGGACTTTGGAAACCAAGGGATATAAGTTCAGGCAAGTTCCTTAAAATGTTAAACATAGTTACTATATGAGCCAGCAATTTCACTCTTGGGATCTACCCAGGAAAAATGACCATGTGTCTATACAAAGATTTGTTTAGGGATGTTCATAGCAGCATTATTCATAATGGCAAAATAGTGGAAACAACCCAAGTACATGTCAGTGGGATGAATGGATAAACAAAGTGTTTATCCATATCATAGAATAGTAGTCATCCACATAGAGGAGGGATACACTGATTCATGCTACGTTGATGAACCTCAAAAATATTCCACTACTCGGAAGAAGCCAGACATAAAAAAAAAATGATTCAATTTACTAGTGTACGAAATGTCCAGGAAAGGCAAATCCATACAGAAAAGTAAGGGTTGGATGTGGAAATGGGAAGTAGCTATAAATGGACATGAGGTTTCTTTAGGTGATAAAAATGTTCTAAAATAGGTGCAGAGGCATGGAGGCATGGAACAGACTGACATATCTCAGAGGGGAGGGGAGGGAAATGGAAAGAAATTAACCAAAGGACCTATATGCATTTATGCATAACCAACGGCTATAAACAATAGTGTGGTGACATCCTGGGGTGGGACGAGGGCTGGGAGGAAGGGAGCAAAAGGGGGACATAATTAGAGGACATCAATAATACTGTCAACAATTTTAAAAAATTAGATTGGGATCTTAGTTGCATGACTGTAAATATAATAAAAATCATTGAATTGTACACTTGAAATGGTAACGTTAGCGAATTTTACAGTGTGTGAATGATATACCTGAAGTATGTACCTCAATTTGGGTGTATGTAAATAGTATCTCAATAAAGCTACTAACTTGGAAGAAAAAATGTAATGCATCCAGTGCTGGACATTGCTAAGGATTCATGATGACGGTTTACATGCCTTCTAGAAAGGCTCTGTAAAGCAGCCGGGAGTTCTGTCGGTCTGTTGTAAGCTGTCAGTGACTCGGAGAGAAGAAAACGTCTCGATTTGTATGAAAGCAACACCATATTTATTTTATACCAGCAAAGTGAATCAAACTCAAGCTGAAGCCAAGCACCGTGCTGGTTGAGACTCGAGAAGATATGAAGCTCAGGGGACCATCAGGCCTCTGCATTCTGTCAGTTCCCACGACGCCCAAGCCACAAACCCTAACAAGAAGGTAAGTAAGGACTATCCCTGAGGTGAATAGAGCACCTGGAGCATGGAGGACAAAGGTCAACTCTGCAGGGGGGTGTGTGTGAGGAGGGTGGGGGGTGACCCAACAATGAATGGAGGGGCGTGTTGCTCAAAGATAATCAGGGTGCCTCCAGGCAAAGAAGGGCCTAGAGAAAACTGGCATAAAAGCTTAGAGGTGTGTTTGGAGCTTAGCAGTTATACCGGGAATTCAAGTTGTAGCCGAATAAACTACATTTTCTGGATACCATCATCAAAGCCTCTCCTGGCTAAAATGACTCTGGCAAATGTCCTTAGCTGCTAACTTTACTTTTCTAGACCTGAGCTAAAACGTACAACTTCACTCTTCAAAATGCGTAAAGAGGTTATACTGACCTTATACAGTCAGATGACTAACAACTCCCACCGTCAACACCACTCCCTAAGTGTTTTCCAGTGCGTTCAGCAAGGGCGGTCACGAATGTCCGCCCTTTAGAAAAGTAGGATTCCTGCCCTGTAGACAGTAAAAACTGAACCAGAATTGAGAACGAAGAAAATACACTTTGTGCAAAGTGGCAGGATAATTCTCTTTATTTGCTAAAAATATTAAATATTTGTAGAAAGTATTAGGCAAGCAGAGTAATACCCTTCTCTCCCACGCATTCGCTCTCCCATTCATCTGCTCCTTACTCAGCATTATGTTGGAACCGCCACAGAAGGAGAAGGCTAGGCAGACGTCTAGTGCACATTCCCACCTTGGGGTGCGGGCAGCGGGGGAGGGGCAGAGATGCGAGCAAAGCGGGAGACTTCCGCACAAAGAGCGAGGGTGCGGTGGAGGAGATGCTCTGACCCAAGCAAGAGCAGAAGTGGCTGCTTCTGTGGCAGAGGGAAGGGGCAGGGAAGGCTTCTCTGAGGTAGGAAGTGCCTTTTCTAGTGGGTCTTGAGAAGAGACTAGAATGAGCAGCCAAAGTAGCGCATTCTAGAACCAGGGGACAGGAGACCAATTGTTTCCAGACCAGTCTACAGTGACAGGGGGCCGAGGCTTTCAGCTAGTCACAGATGCTGCTTCCTGATGACAGGGGAGAGACACCAACCACCCAGGGCTCTACAGATATCACATTGCTAAGCACAGCTGCAGCCGAGGGCACCCTCTGTGGGCCACAAACCTGACTGCTAGCAAAGAATTACCTTTGCGCCTTCAAAGCCAAATGTTCCCGGGGTTTTTTGGTTACACACAGAAGTTTTAAAATAATAGCATTAAAACCTCGAAAAGAAACATTTAAGAAGTTAGTCTGCTCTTCTCCTGGACATCTCTAAGGAGTTCCTACAACGCACCCGGTATAATGTGTGTTCTCTAATCCATCTAACAGCCCCACAAGAAGGGAGTGTATTCTCAAGATATAGATGAAGAATCAGGCTCAGGGAAATCAGGCTTCTTGCCCAAAGTTACACAGACTGTATGTAGCAGAGCCAGGACTGTCTGGCTTTAAATGCCACCAGCATATGGGGGCAACCATCTCACTCTACAGTGTGAACACTTCTTTAGATCATTTGTCCAGCTTACTCTATAGTCAGCAAAAGTCTGAAAGGCACTGACTCCAGTTCAGTTGGGCCTAACCCTTCTTTTTTACATCCCTATGACCACTCTGCAATCGCTAAACTGTACCTCCCATTCCCCCAACCTCTCCCACCCAGCCCCCACCTCCTCACATCTGGCAATCACCAGTCTGCTCTCTGCATCCATGAGTCTGTTTCTGTTTTGTTTGTTCATTTATTTTTATTCTTTAGACTCCAAATATTTGTGTATGTTTTTATTGATTTCAGAGAGAGAAAGGGAGAAGAAGAGAGAGATAGAAACATCAATGATAAGAGAGAATCATTGATGAGCTGCTTCCTGCACGCCCACCACTGGGGATCAAGCCCTACAACCCAGGCATGTGTCCTGACGGGGAATTGAACTGTGACCTCCTGGTTCATAGGTCAATGCTCAACCACTGAGCAACACCGGCTGGGCTCATCGGTCAGTTTTTAAATCGTTAAATCCAAGAAACAAAGAAAAATGAAACAAAGCCAATGAAAGTCACCAGCCACATGTATAAATGTTACTTTATATTGCATTAAACACAATACATTATTTAAACTTATTTCACCCATTTATTTTTGTTTCTTTTAATGTGGCTACTAGTGAAGCATGGTGTCAACAATGCTTGGTGAGAATTGCTGTTTAATGTTTTAACCCTGCTGACTTGGCATCTGTCATTATTTGCTTGCTAAATTAATAGAAAAGTTATTTTGATTTTCTGAACTGTTTTTGATTGAATACACTATTGATTGTAATGTAAATACCCAATTGGATGTGGTCATACTGGTTTTGGAAAGCACATTCTTCTGTACCTGGGAACCAGGACAGCACAATTATCCTAAATTGCTTCAGTGGCCACAGATAATGCATTCCATTTGACTCAGTGGTCTCAGGACCAGGACAGCACAATTACTCTAAATTGTCTCAGTGGCTCCAGATAATGTGTTTCCATTGACTCAGTGGTCCCAAGACCTGAGGGCTCTAGATAATGTGTTTCTGTCAACTCAGTGATCCGGAGACTCAAAACTATAATTTAACTAACATGTTCAGTTCTGCTTCTGTAACTGCTTTGTGCAAACCAGGTTCCTCATTCCAAACCCAAAGATATAATCGATGCCTTTGTGATTTTTGCCTATAAATCTGGTGTTGTGGCCATCTTACTACTGCGAGATTTGGGAGCAAAATGCCCCCTTGTAGTCCTGGATTTGCAATAAATGTGGCTCCTTAATTCGACTTCTTGAGGCGTCCCTGTGTGATTTGCGGGGTACATTACAACACTAGAAAATCTCAAAATTACATTTGTGACTCACATTGTATTTCCATTGGGTGGTGTTATTCTAGGTCTCCATGAGGCCATTTCATTTGTGAGGTGTGGTGTGTATTTTTCCTGGCCTATTACTTCTTTGAGAATCCTAGTTAGTCCACAATCACTGCGGTCTACTAGAACAATCTTAAAAATGACCAAAACAAATAACTCATACCTCAGCTAGAAGGGCCCTTAAAACAGAAATTACCCAAATTTCCACACAGCAAGAGTAACAATTAAACAATGGCCACCTCAACTTCCAGTTTTCTCCCCTTCTCATGGCCAAGTCCTGCACTCTGGCCACTCCAGGTCCTTCAGGAGTCAGCTGTACCAGGGATGGGCCATAGCCTCCTGCGAGTATCCTTCACACATGTAACACGCAGAGCATTTCAAGGGCTCACTCTTTAAAATTTTTGAAATACATGGAGAAGTACTATTTTCTGTTGCATTGCTAACCTGTAACTGCCAAGCAGAGGCGTAAAAATCCAGTTCCAGTAGATAAATAAAGCTGAGAAGCGAGGGTGTTACTCTTTCTGTTTAATAAACTGAGGAGATTTAGGATTATGGGTTCTCATTTGGTCCAACACTGGATAAATGTCTCCACAGGCTGCAGTGTCTACTTCCACACATTCCTCAGGCTTCTTCACTGCTGAGAAGCTATCCATTCTAACCTCAGGTCAATGGGTTATTTTATCTCCTACCACTGATCCTGGATTCTTCTTTCAAAACTAGAGTTGGTTCAATTTCCCTCTCATAAGCAAATTTTTATGTAAAGACAGTGATATCTCTTCAAGCCTTTTCCAGACTAAACATCTTTTTTTGTTTGTCATTGATAATTTTAAAAAAACAACAAAAAGTAGGGTTTGGCACTTATCCTTCTTGGCTACTCTCTTTGTATTTTCAATGACTACCCTTAAGATATGGTGCCCAGACCCATATACTATCATCACATTTGGTCCAAGAAACACATGAGAGAGAAGCGGGGTTTTACTTCCACTATTTTGGACATTATAATTCCATATGGTCAAACCTCCCCACCTCACTTTTTTGAGCCCTGATTTCTTCTATCACTATTTAAAAGGTAACAAAAACACTGACTCAAAAAGATATATGCACCCCTATGTTCACTGCAGCATTATTTACAATAGCCAAGATATGGTATATATCTACATGTCCATTGATGGATGAAGAGATAAAGGAATGTGGCATAGCCCTGGCCAAGTAGCTCAGTTGATCAAAGCATCATCCCGATATGCCAAGGTTTCAGACTCCATCTGTGGTTAAGGCACATACAAGAAGCAATCAATGAATGCATAAATAAGTGGAACAACAAATCAATCTCTCTCTCTCTCTCCTTCCTCACTCTCTCTGTCAAATCAATAAATAAACACTTTAGAAAAGAAAGAAAATGTGAAATATTATTCAGCCATAAAAAAGAAATCTTGAAGAGAAGACCATGTGAGGATACAGCAAGAAGGCAGCATCTACAAACCAAGGAAAGAGGCATCAGAAGAAACTAACCTGCCAGTACCTCTGACTTCCAGACTCCAGAACTGTGAGAAAATAAATTTCTGACATTCAAGCCACCACACCTATAGTACTTTGTTATAGCAGCCCAAACTAATATACCAAATATCATTGATTAAAAAAAAAAATCTTGCCATTTACAACAACATAGATGGACCTTAAGCGCATTATGCTATATGATATAAATCAGAGAAAGACAAATACCATATGATCTTACTCATATGTGGAATCTATAAAAAAGAAGCCAATTGAACTCAGACACAGAGAAGGTACTGGCGGTTGCCAGAATCAGGGTGCAGGAGGCATTAGACAATGAGGGTAGGGTGGGAGAAATGGATGAAAATGGTAAAAAGAAACAATATAATATTATGCCCTAGCTGGTTTGGCTCAGTGGATAGAGTGTCAGCCTGTGGATTGAAGGGTCCCAGGTTTGATTCTGGTCAAGGGCACATGTCTGTGTTTCAGACTCAGTACCCAGTAGGGAGTGTGAAGGAGGCAGCCAATCAATGAGTCCCTCTCATCATTGATGTTTCTATCTCTCTCTCCTCCCTTCCTCTCTGAAATCTATCTATCTATCTACCTATCTATCATCATCATCATCTATCTGAAATAAAAAAGGCATTAGAAAAAGAAAGAATCAATATACCATAGTATTATTACTTAGTGTCACCATCTGTACCTTACATCCCCAGGAAATAAATAAGTCCTGGGGGTGTAAGGTACAGTATGGTGACTGTAGAGAATAATACTATATTGAATATTTAAAACCTGCTAAAATAATAATTCTTAAAAGCTCTTATCACAAGGCCCAACTGGTATGGCTCAGTGGTTGAGTGTCAACCTGCATGGGGCGTGGGGCTCCCTTCTCCGCAACCTGCACGGGGAAAGAGAGCATGAACCGGTTCTTTTCAATGAAAGCGCCTTGCAACTAAGAAAATGAAAGACAGACACAGAAATAGAAAAAGAGCTGGGTCTGGGTGGGCTTCTGTCCTCTTCTGGCGGAGAGACAGAGAGCGCCAAAACCAAAGCAGCGTGTTTATTTTATAGCCCAAATTCCCCAAGATATCCGGAGGTTTCACCAAAACTCAAGATAAGGGAGGTATTCCCGGTGCTTGACTGGATTTACATAATAAAAACTCACCCCTGGCACCTACCATAGGCTTTGAAGAGTTGAGCTGAAGGCATTCTCACCTTTTGGCTAGAAATGCCCTCAAGGTAGGGCTCTGCCCAGGCCTTGAGTTTCAGTCAACGTGACTTAAAAGAGAGCCATGGCACCTTCCCTGGCAGGGGGCCTCCCACATCAACCTATGAACCAGGAGGTCATAGCTCAATTCCAGGTCAGGGTACATGCCTGGGTATAGAGGACACAGTTGATCAATGATCCTCTCTCATCATTGATGTTTCTATCTCTCCCTCTCCCTTCCTTTCTGAAATCAATAAGTTCTTATCACAAGAAAAAAATTCTATCCTGTGTGATGATGAATGTTAACTAGGCTTATTGTGGTGATCATTTTGTAATATGTACAAATATTGAATCATTGTGTTGTACACCTGGGACTTATATAATGTTATGTCAATTATATCTGAAGTAGGAGCCCAGTGCATGATTCAAAATTGCAAGTGCCACCCACCCTTGAGTGGCCGGTGGGACCCTGCCTCCCTCTCCCTCTCTGGTTGCTGATCAGGCCCTCCCCCAATGCACGTGTGCGGAGGCCCCTGCTGCCCCACCCCCAACGCTGTGTGCACAACCTTCTCCTGTCTGGTTAACCCCTTATGGCGTCCCAGTTAATTAGCATATTTCTCTCTCTCTCTCTCTCTCTCTCTCTCTATATATATATATATATATATATATAGAAGAAGAAGAAAGAGGAGGAGGAGGAGGAGGAGGAGGAGGAGGAGGAGGGAAGGAAAGATGAGAGGGAGGGAGGGAGAGAGAGAGAGAGAGAGAGAGAGAGAGAGAGAGAGAGAGAGAAAGAGAGAGAGAGAGAAAGAAAGAAAGAAAGAAAGAAAGAAAGAAAGAAAGAAAGAAAGAAAGAAAGAGAGAAAAGAAAAAAGGACATTAGTTGTTTTTCAGTGGTTGGGGAAAAAAATAAAATGCTTTGTAAGTCTATGAAGCTTTGCATACTAATATCTAAAATTAATGGCTATAATGAACAGTTAATAGCCTGGCTATTCCTGAGAATATTCTGGAAACTGAACACATAAAGAGGCTAATCCACTCAGGAAGTCAGGCCCTCCGGGACATGGGCCTGGCCTTACATAGCTTTAAAAGCTCCAGATGATTACAGCGTGCATCCAGAGTGGGAGCACTCATCTCAAGAAACCACGAGCCTGATCCTCATATTGATTCACGTGACTTTTCCCTTGACCCATGACTCCGAATTTTTTATTTTGAATTGAACTAGCAGAATTGAATCGGTTCACTGTAAACAACTCGAGATCATTCAAATCATTTGGAACTTGGGTCACAGGGAAAGAGGAGTTAATTGAGTAACAGCTGGGACCTAATTGAAAATCAAGTTAAAAAGGACATCAGGCTTAGGAGACCTGGTGTATAATTGGCAAGGTCACTTACTAGCTGGGTAATGAGCACATCACATAACCACACTAAAGTTTCTTTGTCTATGAAATGAAGGCACTGGTCTAGAAATCTTTAAGGTGCTCTAAATTCTGGCACAATTTCAGGACAGAAGTTGCAAATGAAAAATTTAAAGTTGTACCCTGCTCTATTTTGAAAGGATGTGAATTTAGCCCTAGGAGCTTCAACAAGGCCAAAAATATGACTAAAATGTAATTTTAATATCTATTCCTGATTATAAGTGCATCACACTTAAAGGAGAACTAGGTTTAATCTCAGTTGCATAGCCAGCGTTCCCTCCGTCCCCTGCCCTGTGTCAAGGCCGCAGCACATGTTCGAAGTGGGTGTCTGGGCCCAGAAAGGAGCCTGGGATGTCAGCAAAATCAAGCCAGACTGTAGGGTTCTGCACTGCCCTGCTAACCACCACGCCTTGTTTCCTCATCTGTAGAATGTCTGTTAAGACATTTTAGTTAACATCTGAAACTGGAAAAACCTTTGAAACATTATTTTTTTCACTATATTTTAAGCACTTTTATTCATTATTGACCATGCAATGCGAATTCATAAAAACAAAAGTTAAGAGACATACTTACCAGGAATCCTATTGAGGGTCACCCAGAAATGTTCATCAGGACTGTAGGTGTCCTGGGACCAGGACAGTAGGTCAAGTGCATGCTGATCTTGGAGGACAAAGTTAGCGAATTCCCTTGTGAGGGCCACATAGGCAGTGCCAAAGTAAATGGTCATGTTGTGAGGAGGGGACGTTTTCAATTTTTCTGTTTTAAGCACGTAGGAATTCTTTTTGTCTAATATTTCTCGGTGGACATATTTAGTGCGTCCAATCGCATGATCAGGAGGCAGCACCCCAGGGGTAATGTTTTTCCCTTTGAACCCTTTCAGATACTGGACTATTTCCTTGTTGGTTTTCAGGGGGAAATCCTGCCCGCAGGTGTTGATGGCGTACTTCCACGGGACCTGGGAGGCCACCAGGTCTTTGATGCAGTTCAGGTCCGCCTGGAGCCTGGAGATCCCACCATAGACAACCGGCTCCATCTTGGAAGCCAGAAAGGCATTGGGGAAGCAGCTCAGTAATTGCTTCACCGCATCTTTAAATTCATCTGTTGCCTTTTCGTCCACATGAACGCAGTAGACATTTTGGGGCATGTAAATAGCTCTGAAGAGTCTCTCAAAAGTACCAAATTCTTTGTGGATGGTCAGTGAGTAAGCCAAAGGGAAGCCAGCCTCTTCTTCAGAGAGTGCTTCTGTTATATAGTGACTCTGAGCCACGTATTCATAACAGGCAGACCCCCTGAGGGTAGTTTTCAATGCATTCTCTGTTAAGTGAAAAACCTTCCCCTTAAGAATCTGATGACAGGTTTCTGCTAAGAGCGAAGCATTGGTAAGAGATGCCCTCAGAAGACCTTTCTTCTCCCATAGCTTGTTATTGTAAACAAATATGAAAATCAGGGCTGTGATGAGAGACACACTAAAAAGACAGCGCTTCCAAGAGCCCATTATTCAAAACCAGGAAATGAGTAAACTGTCTCGAGATCTGACGAGAGTGGAGGTATATTTAACTCACATTTTCTCCAGAATCCATGGTCATCCTTTCCGTACATGCAGTTCCGATGGGCTGTTTCATGTCCTTCCAGTGGACCGTTCTCATACTTTTTCTTTCTTCCATTTATAGCTGTGCTGCATGTCCACCTTTCTTGGACGCATTTCTGAAGCGATTCCTTTGCATTTGCTTTTCTCAGTCTCCCACTGATCAGCAATCCGTTCCTACACAAAAATATGTTGCCTCAGGAAGGTTGTGATCCCAATGTGCCCACCTGTCCCCATAACAAAATCACTAGAGGGCGAGGCGGCCACCCTGCTAGTCATTGCTACAACGAGACCTCAAACGCGGCCTCTTCTCGTGGCCAAAGGTTGTCAACTGTGTCAGCTCCCCAGCTTCCTGTTAATCATTGCGCTCAACTGACTGAGCTTGTTTGCTTAAACGGCACTGCCAAGTTAAAAGCGTCGGTTCTAAGCATGTGAACACCGCCTGGAGAGATATTCTGTCAATAAATATTTAGTGCTTAAAAATAAAATATTTAACTCTGTCTTTTTCCAACGCACCCCCCATCTCCATATTGGCTGGGCATGCTATAAAGCAAGGCATATGACTCTTGAGTCAAATCTTTTCCAGGACTTAATTTTCTCTGCTGTTAGGTAAGGTCTTTTACAACACACATTAGCAAGCTTACCTCACCACCTAATTTATTCCACAAAGTGACTGGGGTACTTTGATGAATAAAGGCTTTTTAATATATATATATATTATTGATTTTTTTACAGAGAGGAAGGGAGAAGGATAGAGAGCTAGAAACATCGATGAGAGAGAAACATTGATCAGCTGCCTCCTGCACACCTCCCACTGGGGATGTGCCTGCAACTAAGGTACATGCCCTTGACCGGAATCAAACATGGGACCTTTGAGGCCGCAGACTGACACTCTCTATCCACTGAGCCAAACCGGTTAGGGTGGGGCTTTTTTTTTTTTTAAGCCAAAAAAAATCAACAGCTCGTCATCATCCAAAAATTATGTAGAGGATAAAGCTGGACATCAAGTTTATTTCACCCAAGCTCAGATAGGATTCAGGAGAAGCAGCCTGATGCCTGCAGAGGTAGGAGACAAGAGCCATCTAAGTTTGGGACCATCCAAAATTGAAGAAGAGAAGGTCCTTAGATTCAGATTTATAAACCCTTTCGTTAGCTGAAAAAAAAATTAGACTATGTCATTTTACCACCTTCATATGTCAGTTGTGAGAATAAAAATGAGATTGCATATAGAAAGAGCTCATAGCTCATAGCTCATGCCCAGCAATAAAGGGGACAACCAGAGAAGAGGAAACAAGAGACTCTCCCCACATCACAAGTCAAGAAAATGACACAATGAGCACCTCTCTGAATTAGCACCTCCTCCCTTACTTCTTCCTCTGTGAGCCCATGCCAATGAAATCATGCATCTAGAATAGCATTGACTAGTTCTGTTTTATTTGGTAGTTAGCTGCAAAGGGGTGTGAATGCACGCTGTGCATGCCTAAAGAAGGGGCGCATTAGCTCTGAGCTCACTATTCCTCATCTGTGTCTTGCTCCCACAATTGACTTCACATACTACATAATCAAATATTTATTGATCAAGTGCTCAAGTTTTCATTTCCCTGTTTCCCCGAGCACATTAGTGTGAGATTCCAAGTACTAACAATTTACAACCTACATTTATATCTGAGTATGAGTGCATTCAACTACCTATTTTTCCCAATACATCTTAATTACAAAGTCAACATGATATTATAGAGAGTTTATAAACACAGTGTTTCCACGGCCTGTACTCTCACTTAACTCCTGCCCAGACACATACATGTTTTTATTTTACCAAGAAGTCAGGGGACATGCAAGTTTGCATCACACATTTTGCAATTCATATCACAGCACAACTTTTCCATAATGTTACTCAGTCTTCATTGGGCATTGTCTTCACAATCATTATTTCAGAACAGAAGGCTGAAGTTATTATTTGTTGTTTTACCCCACCCCATTAAAAAGATGGTTGCCAACTATGTTTTGTAAGCATCAGTGTTAGATAAAACAAGGATCTCAAGGTCTGGGCATCTCTAAATGTTCTTCCTTGCTACATGTTAAAACATAGCACACTATTTTGCACTTGACAGGAACTCAACAAATAAAAGTAGCCAACTGTATGGGGGGGATAAGGACATATATGTAATACCTTAATCAATAAAGGAAAAAAAATTTTTTAAGTGGCTACTCAAAAATGTAAAAAAAAAAGAGAGAGAATGTGCATAAAGCTGGTCTAATAGCTTTACTTATAAAAATATATTCTAAAGAAATAAAAAGACAATTTTTTTAAAAAGTAGCCAAACTGCAAAGAAGAAATCAACATGTAATTGACCAAAAGTGTGTGTAAGCAATAGCTAAGTCTTCCTTTGAGGAGGCAGAGCTTGGATATGAATCCCATCTCCTTTACTTGCTATAGGTAAATAAAACTATCTCGTGATACCCACCTCTTGTTTTTTAATAGAACACCCTAAACCTTAAACCCCTTGAGTTCAGTAACATCAGCAGCAGAGAAATGATGAAAAGAAAGGACCCAGGGAAGTCCTCCCAAGCTAGGTGAGTCAGTCTTCAGTTGTTCTAGGAAATATAATCCACATTCTGATTCAGGTACATAGTCTTGTCTATATGACCCAAAGTGTAATTCAATCAACCCAGACACTTTATTTACATTGCTATCTTTTATGTATCAATGTAGAATTCTTTTGAACAAATTATTTCTTCAATACTGCAGTCATATAAGGACAATCTTTTCAGAAATGATGACTATTAAAATACTAATTTAAAAAGATATATGCAGCTTAAGTGTACATTAATAGACAACTGGTTAAAGAAGAAGTGGTACATATATACAATGGAATATTACTTGGCCATAAAAAAGAATGAAATCTTACCATTTTCAACAACATGGATGGACCTAGAGGGTATCCCGCTAAGTGAAATAAGTTAGACAGAGAAAGACAAGTACCATGTGATTTCAACTATATGTGGAATCTAAAAAAAAACAAAACCCCAAATAAACAAAATGGATAACTTCATAGATACAGAGAAAAAAAATGATGGTTGCCAGATTGGGGGTGGAAAAGGGTTTGGGGAAATTGGCTGAAAAAGGTGAAGGGATTAACAAATTGGCAGTTACAAAATAGTCATGGGGCTGTAAAGTATAGTATAGGGAATATAGTCAATAATCTAATCTAATAAAAGAGTAATATGCAAATTAACCCTACTCCTTTACACCCACAAGCCACACCCACTGACCATGCCCACCAACCAATCAGGAGTGAGTATGCAAATTAACTCAACTAAGATGGCGGCAGCCACGGAGCTGGAGTTGTCCTGGGCAATGGAGGAAGCCAGGGCCCTGTGGGCCCTGAGCTCTACTCAAGGCTACAAAGTTTCAATTATAGAAGATAAACAAACTCCAGATACCTGTTTCCAGCTAGGCACCCCAGTAGGGACCCAAAACCTGAAGGGACTGTGGGCAGCCTGAAAACAGCTCTCAGCCCCTCACCCAGGCTGGCCACACCCCCATGGGGTGATGGTCACCACTGGGGGGCTTGGCAAGCCTGTAAACAGCCATCAGCCCCTCACCCAGGTTGGCCAGGCACTCCAGCAGGTGAACATCCCCCAAGGGGTCCCAGACTGTGAGAGGGCACAGCCCGGGCTGAGGGGACCCCCCGCCTCGAGTACACAAATTTTTGTGCACCAGGCCTCTAGTCCTATATAAATAAAAGCCTAATATGTAAATCAACCAAATGGTGGAATGACTGGTGGAATGACCTATCGCTATGATGCGCACTGACCACCAGGGGCCAGACACTCAATGCAGGAGCTGCCCCCAGCCTGCAGACTCCAGGCCAGCCAAAGTGGGTACCAGTAGGGGCCCTCCAATAGCCTTGCCAGTCACCCCACCGAGGGAGGCAACCGGAGGCAGTGGGGAGCAGGGCTGGTGAGCGGGTGGTGCCAGGCAGGCCAAGGTGATTGCCCTGCCAGCCACCCCACAGATTGGCCCTGATTGCCAGCCAGGCCTAGAGACCCTACCCATGTATTTCGTGTACAGGCCTCTGGTATTATAATAACTACATATAGTGCCTTGTGGGGACTGGACTTTTCAGGGGGATTACCTCATAAATTATATAAATGTTGAACTACTGTGCTGTACACCTGAAACTAACATAAAATGGAATGTCAATGGTAATTGAAAAGTTTTTTAATTTTTTAAAAAATAAATGATTACTAAAATTTCTCTAATTTTTATTTTATTTTTAATATCCCTTTATGTAATCACTGCCCATGTCAAATAAAATTACTAAGGATGATTAAATAAAGGTGTCAATATCTAATTATATTGTCTACACTAGTCAAATGGTTTTTATAGCTCTTTTCTCTTAACATATCCACAATTTTCATCAGCTCTTTCTTTCTTTTGGCTATTGCCTTATTCTTGGCACAGTTTTGTTAGAATAAGTGGATAGAGAGATGGGAGCTGGAAGAGGCTGTAAGAGGCGGCTGAGGCTCAGAGGAAATGGAGTGAGATGTGACAAACTAAAAATAGACCATGGAGGTGGTAGGCCCCTATGTGAACAGGAAAGATTCAGAGCTCTCAGGATGTGGTCTAACTGGTGGCCTAGCACCTAGATGAAGAATCGTTATATGCATTTTTTTTGAGACATGAGGAAAGGGGTGACTAGCTCCTTACCTAGGGGTGTTCCAGCCTAGAGGTATAAATCCTCTAAACTCCCAAATATCAGGGCACTGGGTTCAGTCTCAGCCAGCTTAGGTGCCTGCTCAGGTCCTATCTGACTATATTACTTTCCTACAAAGAAATATTTGCCTGCTTTTGCTGCCATTTCTATTCTCTTATTTGAATTCATTCTTATAAGCAAGACAAGAACTGGGTGTGCCGTTATCTGGGTTATCTCTGGCCAGAGACCTCCTTGTCCACCACTTACAGTTTCATCCCTTCACACATTTCATGCATAAAAACAGCTACCTGTAATAATAAAAGGGTAATATGCTAATTAGACTGGACATCTTCCGGACATCCTTCTGGAAAAAACCACAGTGGTGGGGGCCGAGGCAGAGGCAGTTAGGGGCAACCAGGCAGGCAGATAGGTGAGCAGTTAGGAGCCAGCAGTCCCAGATTATAAGCGGAATCCTGGAATTGAGAGGGTGCAGACTGAGCTGAGGGAACCCTGTCCCCTCCCCATGCAGGAATTTCACACACTGGGCCTCTATATGCTAAGTGTCCAACCATCCGGGATATGATATCACATAGCAATGCCTGGCTTCCTCTCCCTAGTGACTAACCTCCTTGCAGTTTCTTCAGCCTAGGAACACAATTTGCTTTATAGCCAGGTGGAAACATTTACACTTTAACCACATGTCTGTTAAGCATTTTCACGTGCTTCATCTCATTTGATCCTCACAGAAGTCCTGGAGTAGGTAGATAGGAGACTTGGTGGAATCCCATTTTCTTTTCATTAGCTGGAAAATGGAGATTTAGAAAGCTTAGAAAATTGACCCAACTGAAAAGAAGTAAGAAATGGTGGACCTTGAAAATGACTTTAGGTTTCCTCACTGCACAGAATATAGTCAAACACTGTTGCAGTTAAATATTTTACCCTTTGCCCTCCCTGGGTTATCTACAATAATAATAAGCTTTGTGTTGATATTTACTGCTGTGTTGCTGACAATTACCTGAAAGAAAGTTGGGGTGCTTCACTGGGCTAGAAAAAAGTCTAACTAAATTATAAAGCAGGTCTAATTAAGCAAGTTTATTCTATAGCTATAAAAGGCTAAGTTGACTTGCGCATAAACAATACATATAAAGGTCTTGCTGGCGCCAATCACATGTATGTCTTTTGATGTGTCATGGTCAATCATGAATTTAGTTGACACTTCAATTATAGAGAAAAGGCAAATAGCTATATTAAAATATTTCTTCTAATTAATTTCCTTTCAGTGTTCATGAATTCATGCACCAGGCCTCTAGTCTCTAATAATTTGCCTGATTTTCTCTGGATTTATAGGTCTCTGAAGTTAGTTACAGGGTGAAGAACTTTTGCAATACAATGTTCTAGTACTTTGCTACAGTGGAGTTAACTGTACCTCATCTGAAATGCCATGAAGGTCCTTTGATTTTGAGTTCTAGAAACATTCACAATTATTCAAAATTATATCTTTGACAATGTTAGACATTTATAAAAGAATTAGTATCAATCATTTTTCCTCCATCAACCCATGCTATCTGATGCTTACTCTCATGGTGGTCATGTAGGAAATGTGGGAAACTGGTTTTCCTGATGCTTCTGGCTTTCCCTAAACCCTTCTGCAATATACCACAACCATTATTCTAAGTTCTGGGCTCCATGCTCTTGCATTTTTTCAAAATAATAGAAGGGTATGGTAATGAGTGACCAAAACCCAAACAAAAACAGCACGATTCTCTATCCCAACTTGAACATTAAATTAAAATAAAACCTTAAATACTAAGTTGGAGGAAGTGACCAGGTAGGCTACAGTTCTGAAGAAATTGGGAATCAATATAAACTTGTGGCTTGGTCACTCAATACATTTATGTGCCAAAGTTCAATCTGCTAGAATACTTGCTTATTTCTATATCATATATTCTATATCATATATAATAAAGAGAATTCTTATAAATTCTCACTCCAGGATATATATAAATTTTTATTTTGTGGCAGTATAGTAAGAAGCTAGGGAAATTCCTGGACAAGTAGAATGGGAAAACTGAGACAAAA
>PVJC01014694.1:0-36139 GCA_004026665.1 Murina feae
CTTCCGAATCTTTCCGGGGCGGGGGGGAGGGGGGTGGGGAGGGACAGACATGGACGCTCCAGCTTCTCCTTGCCTGGGAGCTCCTCCTGCAGCACCCTGGCAGGGAAAGTGCAGGGGATGCTGGCTGTGTCTTGGGCAGAAAGAAGGGCCTTCCATCCTCACCCAAGGCCCCAGCACCCACCTACGTGCAGGCTGTGAGGCCTCAGTTTCCCCTCTCCTTGCAGCTGCCTTTTGAAGCCTCTTAAGGATTTGTTTCTCCACCAGCACTGGCTGCTCTGCGGCCGAGTCTGTGCCTGAGGACACAGCAGGCGGGAGAGCCTGAAACCGCTGTGATGGCTGCAGCCCTGTGAGAGCAAAGGCCGAGGGCAACCCCGAGTCCAGGGGGAAGAGCGTGAGCAAGGGCAGCAGCAGGACAGACGCCACGACGTCCGTGTGCAGCACCCACAGCTCCTTCCCACGCAGGGTCAGGATTTGCAGGGCGAAGAGGAGAAAGACACAAGCGGGGAGGAGGGGAAGAGGGGCAGCCAGGGAGAGGGAGGGGAGAGAATCGCCTGGCAGGAGTGGAGCGTGAGGAACAGACGTGGATTCAGAGAGACTCCACGGCTAAGAGCAGCAGGTGCTGCACCCTGAGGCCCAGGAGGTCCTGACACCCGGGGCAGGAGCGGCGGGAGGCCCGCCGGTCCCCCAGCGGCCGGTGAGTGAGGCCCTTCTCTCCGTGTTCTCCGAGAAGCTGGGGCATGGAAGTCCTAGGAAGGGCCTTGGCTGGAGCATCTGGGCAAGGACGCACCTCTGGAAGCTGCTCGTCTGTATTTTTATTTCCTCCGAGTGCCGGTGCCTCCAAATCCCAGGAGGTGCTTCAGGGGGAAACTACAGGGCAAGGCGCTAGAAGGAATCGGGAGGAAGGTGCAGTGAGTGAAGTGCAAGCGCAGACCTGGCCCAGTCTCCTGAGAGAAGCTTCTAGATGCCCACAGTCCGATGTCACGTGCAGCAGCCACCTGTCCGTGAGGACTGCTACCCCTGGGCACCGTGTAGCCCGCTGGCATCCTGGGAGCTCATTGCTGCTGCCAGTTGCAGTCTGCTCTCCCCCCCCCCCCCCCCCGATGGTCCCAAGCACATCAACCCTATGAAGCAATGAGACGCAAGGCTTTTCGAATTAAGAGACAAGTTTCTGCAGTCTACGAAGGCCTTAGGAAGACAATCTGAGTCTTCTGCAGAAGGGTCTTCCATGAGCGCCAGGAGGAGCTGGTTTCAGAACCTCCGGAAGCCGGACTTCCCCGTGTGTCTGGGGAAGTTGTCAGTGAAGATGAAGGGTTTGCAAAGGCCTTTCCCCCAGGGTTTGCAAAGCACTGATTGACCAAGAAGGCAGGTCTCAGGACTGTGCCCTTAGACGCATTCCGTTCTCCAGGAAAACACACGCGCCCAGAGGGCAGAGCTGCCAGGGGTGGGCTGGCCGTGGAGACGCAGGGCTGGTGGAGGTTCCTGTGCTGTCTTAGACTGACATTAATTTAATTAGTGCTCCGGTTGTCAATCCCAGAGTTTTTATAATAATCTTCCCCAGCCCTTCTTTTCTCATAAACCCACTTAATTTTCATGCCTGATTTTGCGGAAGTAAGGTTTTAATCTCTTCCAGAGGGTGGGGGGAACGGAGGGGAGGGAGGCGGGGAAGGGGTGCACAGATGGCATTACAGTAGGAACCTTGTATTTGGAAATTTTTGGCTGCTTGACCTATTTTCTGGATTCTTGTTTCATTTCACTTTGCTGTACTGGTTTCCCATTGCTGCTGTAAGAAATTAGGCTTAGTGGCTTCACACAACTCAAACTTGTTACCTCAGTCTGCAAGTCAGAAGTCCTCAATGGGTCTTGGAGGACGAACACCGAGGTGCAGGCATGGCTGTGTTCCTTTCCTTTGACCGGCCAGGCAGGTTTGCGATTCACTTGTTTTACTCTGCAAGTCACTGGCGGCCGTGATAGCTGTTAGTGCGTGGCTGTAGTGTAGGCCTCGCCGACTAACGAGCACTTGGAAGGAAACATGGACCCTCTCATGTGCCCTCCACTCTTACTGCATCGCTATCATTGCGGATGCAGCAGGACCCTCCCTGTATTAAAAGGGCCAAAAATTGTACACTTGAAACCTATATCATTATATCAACCAATGTCGCCCCAATGCACTTAATATCAAATTTTAAGAAAGAATAAAAGCTTTTCTGTTGACCATGTCCATAGAGTTAGCAGTTATCACTGAAATTTGTCAAACAGCCCTTCCGAAATGATACCTGTGGGATATAAAATAAATCGATTACGTAACTTCTATTGGAAAATGCAGTGCAAATGATGCTACAGGACTTCTAGGTCATCAAAGGCCCTGGGCTTGGTCTTGCTGCTGGTGCACTGGCCCTTGAGCCCTGGGCTTCTGCGTGGAGTCCCACTGCTTAAGGCCACCACGCTGTGAGGAGAGGCCTGCGACGCACTCCAGTCAACAGGGCTCAGCTTCACATGCCCAGGCCCAACACCAGACGTGTGAGTCAGGGGGTCTTCAGGGGACTTGATCCCCCAGCTGCTGTGTCACCCCAGCTGCTGTGTCACCCCAGCTGCTGTGTCACCCCAGCTGCCTAGACCCCAGCTATCATGGAACAGAGACGAGGCACCCCTGCTGTCTAAATTCCAAATCCACAGAACCCATGGGCATAATAAGGGGGTTGTTTTAAGCCACTACATTTTAGGGGTAACTTCTCCTGCAGCAACAGGAGCCTGGGCACCAGGTACATGGTCTTCACAGAATGTACTGCTCGGGTGTGTTCCTGAAGCACAGTTATGATGATAGCCACCATGACATCTGAAAAACTAACACCCACCACCATTAGAGGACAATTAGTGGCTTCTCCAGAGTCTCAGGTGCAATGCTGGGTGCAAGAAAATGTGACAAAAATCCATTCTAAGAGTTATTTTGGGGATTAAACCACTTTTCTAGAAAAGAAAATGAGCAGAATGTGGGTGCCTAGAGACACTGAGAGTAGGCACAACACCCTTTCCCGTGGCTTCGGGGTGAGCTGCCCTCCTGGTATGAGGAGGATCAGCAACCAGGCTGGGTAGGCGTGGCCTGTGCCGCAGGAAGTCAACCGAGGAAGCTTCTCAGACAGGTGAGGAAGTCCAGGCAGTCTGGGAAAAGCCCTTCCTGTTGCCTCATCTATCTATCTATCTATCTATCTATCTATCTATCTATCATCTGTCATCTATCATCTATCTTCTATCATCTATCATATATTATCTATCACCTATCATCTATCTATCTATCATCTGTTATTTATCATCTCTCTATCATCTATTATCTATCTATGATCTATCATCTATTAGCTATCATCTACCATCTATCATCTATTTGTCATCTGTCAACTATTATCCGTTACTTATAATCTATCATCTATTATCTATCATCTACCATCTACCATCTATCATCTACCTATCATCTATCTATTTTTATGCCTCATTGTGGTAACACACACACACTGCCCAGCTGACCGTGGCCAGGGCTTCCTGGTGGGTGGGTAAAATAGCTGTTGCTGGGAAGAGACGGGAAGTGCTGCTTCGGGTGAGTTTTGCCTGATGTGGCTGAATGTGAGGAACTTGGCACACTTCCCAGCCGAGAAGTCTGTGGGAGAGACTGATAAGGAAGGGAGACTAATTCAGAACCAAAGTTACTGGGGCGCAGTGAGCTGTCCTTACACCAGACCTTCCTTATACGGGGAAGGCTTAAAACACAAAACAAAGCACAGTAGATTCTGAAATATTATCTTGACGGTTAACAGTCACCCACAGATACTGTCCAGACACTTCGGAATCCAAGTGATAATTACTTGAGCTGTTTTTTTTTCTGTGCTTAAGACATCTGGACAATTTTGCACAAACCAGGATGGGAACATAAAGTTCTTAGGTTTCCTTCCCCAATTAAATTATCTCATCAATAAATAATTCCCAAGCAGGTAACTTCAAATATGCTCATTCACATCAAGAAATTCCAAGAAAGTACCCTTAAAAAATTGGTAGTAAATGGATGTTTCCTTCTGTGTTGGCTGGGGTTCATTGTGTATTATAAATTTGCTCAATATTCAAGGCCCTAGACTTAAATTTTAAAGATCAGGCTTCCTTCTTCTTGTCCTGAGAGGTGCAAACATGTGCTGACCATTGGTTGAAGGTATGTTGGTTTTATTTAGTGCGACACCTACCAGACGCCCTCGATGACACTACAGAGCAAAGTTTCCAGAATTCCTGGGCTGATATCCTGGGAAAAGTCAGCTATGTCATCTTGTATTAGTTAAGATGGTGCCAGCTGCTATCAAACATGAACCTCCAGCCCGGCCAGTGTGGCTCAGTAGTTGAATATCAACCTATGAACCAGAAGGTCACGATTCAATTACCAATCAGGGCAAATATCTGGGCTGTGGGCTCAATCCCCAGTAGGGAGCATGCAGGAGGCAGCCAATCAATGATCCTTTCTCATTATTGATGTTTCTATCTCTCGTCTCCTCTCCTCTCTGAAATCAATTTAAAAAGTTCTTAAAAACATAAACCTCTAAAACTCAGTGGCAAAATATTATTTATCTGTATGACATAAAATGTTGCTTTTGACATTTACTTCCCACTCATGTGGTGTCCAATTGACACAAGGTAAGGCAAAGCAAGGCAGCACGCTCTGCAGAACCCTGCAGAGAACCCCAACAGGATGGGGCAGCGCCATCCTCAATGCGCGACCTGCCCAGAGAGAGCAAAGGATCACGCAGACCAGGTCTTGGTCTCTTTGACATTTAGTTCGGAATGGTGCGATGGCGCTGAGACGGTCCTCCCCATGAGGACCTAGCACAGATGCTGAGGGTATGCTGGCCCAGCTCACGTTCATGGCACAGTAGTGCTACCGCCTGTCATGTTTCCAGTGTTCATTCACCCTGGGAACGCTACCGGGTGTGGGAGGGCTCTGTGATAGAGGAGGTGTTCCCTGGTCCTCGGTGATAGGTGGGCACGCCCTGTGCTCCCAGGCCACTTTGGGAAGCCAGAGCCAGGCATCAAGAAGATTGTCTGTGGGCCTCGGCCCCGGCCTGCATTTCACTTCGTAATAAATCCCAGCTTCCCTTGCTCTCCTGTGAGCAGCTACTAGCAATGCAATGCCCAGGGCAAACAGGCCTGTGTTTATTAATAAATTAGTCTGCACATCACCCTTGTTGTATGCAGACCTAGGTTATTTTTAAGAATGGCCGTGTAAACCATCATTGTTCGTTGTCCCATTATACTAGGCACTGGGCAAAGTACAGCAATACTTTTTGTAACAATTGTTCTGCTGGGTAGAAATTGGGTTTCATTTTAAACAGAGGTACCTCCGCAAGGTTAAGTAGCTCATTCAAGGTAAACTGATAGTGGCTGAGTTGAGGTTCAAATCCAGACCAATGTAACTCTAAAGTCTGTTCTCCATCCACTGTGGTATATGACGAGTACCACCCCCTACCCCAGGCACCCTGGGGGGCTTTACTATCAGCTTCCAAGAGCAAATGCTTAGCACACACAAGGAAAACACCAACCCATTCATTCCTCCCTGGCAAGACACGCCCAAGTAAGTTTTCTCAAACTGCTCAGGGCTAACCTTGATAGAGTAACCCCATGTGCCGAAAGTTTGAAGAACATGTATTCATTGGAAAGTGAGATTTCATTGTACATAACTGCAAGCAGCAATAACATATGACCTGTGGCCACTCGCGTACTAAGGGTAGGCTGCAGAGACACACAAGTGTCTTAGATTCTTGTAGGTGTTCATGTCATCATCATACAAGGCTGATTTCCCTTCACACAGCTGCTTCTTCACAGTCACCAGCAAAGTCGTTTTTCTCTCTCTCCAGAAATGTTACAAAAGCAGCATCGATTCAGACAGCAACCAAGTGGTCACCAAGTCAGCCTGTTTGCCAAGCCATAGGACATTTAAAAAGACAGTTACTAAAGCCGAGAAGCCTTGTGACTTAGTAGCACCTTCTAGAATGGAACATTTTTTGTGTGCATCTTTGGAGACTTTTAAGTAAAGACACAGCACTTTTTAAATTTTTTCTTTATTGATTATTACATATGTGTCCTTATTCCCAGATGATGCCCCATCCTCTCCACTCATGCCCTCACCCCCCTGTTGTCTGTGTCCATTGGTTAGGCCTATATGCCCGCATAGAAGTCCTTTGGTTGATCTCTCCCCCTTACCCCCACCCTCTCCTACCTAAGGCACAGCATTTTTGTGTTGGAGATCAGGGCAAAGAAGAGAACATCCCATGTTCCCTTAGTGCCATTATTACAATAATGGCTTCACTTTGAGGACTTAAGGGAGCCAGGCACTGTGCCAGCTGCTTTGCACACATTGTCTTAGCTCACCCTCACAACGATCCTACAGAGACTAAACGATAATCACTTCCGTTTTACGGCAGAAAGCAAAACCAACTAAGAGTCAGATTAAGTAAGTGCATCGCAAACGACAGCAAAAGAAGTTGAGCCCAGGTTTGTCCAAGTATCTCTAAAGCCCCCCCAGAGCCCCAGAGCTGTTTGCGAGGAATGCCAGCAGGAGGAGACTCGGCCTGGAGCGGGAAGACTGTCCAGCGCTGTGCGGCAGTGTTGTGCAACCTTAAGGAAGGGAACACAGTGTTCTGAAGTTGCACAAGGAATATAAACAAGACAAATGAAATCTCTTGGAATCCGCGCTAATCCGTTGCCGGAGTCTGATTCCAGAAAAAGCTTTTGTGTGTGTAGCGTTTGGCTAGGTAGCGTGGCTCTCAAAATACTCCAAGTGGTGAGAGCAAGGACTGAGTTTTGCAAGTGTCTGTGCGTTGAAGGTAGTTTATTTCTTCCTCAGCAAACAGTTCCTGTGCGTACAGCAGGTCTCAAGTGCTTGCTGAGTTATTTTAAAATTCCAGGGAAGACTGGACTTAGCTTTTATAAGGAAAATTCCAACACTGACATTTGATGGAAATAACCTTGTTGGGTTTGATAGCATGGCTTTGATGGTTCCCAGTACATTCCAGTGCCATCAATTCAGGATTTGTGAGAACTTACGGGGAGGGGGCAGCAATGGGATGGAGCTCTGTGAAGGCCCCCTGCCAGCATGTTCCTTCACACACAATAAATAAGCAGGTCAAGGTCATGGCTCCCCCGAGTGCTCCAATGGCTTCACATGAAAATGCCCCCGTGTAAGACACACATACCTACTCCATCACAGTTTATTTGTAACCAAGGCTTATGGGAAGCACAGGTACAAGCAAGTTCATAAAATGTACCATCTATTATGTTTTAGCCTCTACAGCAAGCATGTCAAACTCAAAGGCTAACACGGGCCAGATAAACAAGGTTTAAGCTTACAGGGGCCACAAAAAAGCAAAAGCTTCCATTTTCATAGAAACGTAGCTTTATTTCAATAGAGACATGCTGAATACAAAGGGCTGAAATAAATGAGTCATCGTTAACACAAAATAATAGAACATTTTAATAAAAATTAATTTTTTTCTTGAACATGAACACACCAGACACTGAATAACTGCACAAATCAATAAGTGTAACACAAATAAACCTATTTTTCTTGTTCTCCGAAAGCGCACACCAAACAAGTCAGTCCAAGACTAATGACGTGGCCATCGGCTGCTGAAATATTCGCTGCTGGTATTAGTGGAGAGACAGAGTGCGCCTGCGTGTAAGGCATGTAAGGAAAATGAATGCAACATGATTACAGTAATCAGTCATTAGTCATAACAAACATTGTAGTTCATTATTAATAATTATGTAAACAGGATATTGTCAAAATTAAGTTACAAAATTTTTATTAAAATGTTTCTTACATACATTTATTGGCTGGGCCGCAAAAATGTTAGTTGTGGCCCGCAGGCCGCGAGTTTGACATGCTCGCTCTACATCTATTATCTCAGTTCATTCTGACAAGACCTGTGAGTTTGTGGAGCAAAGGATTCTCATGTCCCTGGGACACACAAGGAGACTGAAATTAAGAGGTTTTTCTCAGAGACACAGCGTAGCTGAGCTCAGATGTGAACCCAGGTCTCTCTGCATCACTTTGGAGTTCCTACTCCTCGGCGGCACCTGAAGATTCCTTGAGGAATAGCAAAGGGTGGTTTTTATAGGTATTTGGAGAGAGGTTTTGTTTTTTTGTTTTTTGTTTTTTTTACATGCCTGGTCTTTTCTTACTCGTCACCATTCACATACCAGAGTCCCCAGCGTCTATCACCCACCATGTGAAGCATTACATTGATCTGAAATTCACTCAGAATTTCCTCTATATGAAGGATTGTAGCTCCTTCATACTCCTTGTCACCTGGAAGTTTTCTCCTTTCCAAAGTTATGAGTGGACATGACTGCAAGGCCTCGTGGAGCCCTCTTTCCGGCTGGGGCTGAGGTAGCCAGCAGTATTACAAATATGAAAACAGGTATGGATGTCAACCAAGTGAGAAAAGAATACAAAACAAGCTATAAAATTGAGACTGACAAATAACACAAACATCAAGAAGTGCAGAAAATTAAAATTGTCCACTCACTAAGTGCTTAAAACAGCTCTACCATACTTTTAACGTACACTTATTAACTACCTGTTTTTAAAGTATTTTTATAGAAAGAATATAAATATCATGCAGCCTTTTCTCCAGCTTATTGGGAAGCTCCTTTGCACTTTACAAGTTGTTCCTGGTAATATCGTATAAATATCCAAAATTGCTTTCGAGTTTGGGGAAAGCTCTCTGGTCAGTCTGTCATCCAGGGATTGTGTCAGGTGTACTCTGTCGTACTGCTACAGGTTTGGGTCCCCTACTCATAGAAGCCTGACAAATTCTAGTTCATGCAAATGCTATCAAAAAAACAAAACATATGGCCCTCGCCAGAGTTGTTCAGTGGTTAGAGTGTAAGCATGCACACCGAGGTCCAGGGCTGGATTCTCAGTCAAGGGCATGTACCTGGGTCGCAGGCTTGATCCCGGGCCCCGTCGGGCACATGCAAAAGGCAACCAGTCAATGTGTCTCTCACACAGTGGTGTTTCTTTCTCTTCCGTCTCCCTCCCTCTCCCTCCCTCCTTTCCACTCTCTCTGAAAAGCAATGGAAGGATGCACAAAAAAATAAAATATGTGTATGGTGAACTCAGAATTAAATACTCCGCATTACTAAGGTCATCCCCAGGTGGGGAGAACTCCCCTTTGCATGGGAGAACCTCACCCTCTCCTTCGCAGTTGCAGCCTTGGCTGGGGGGGTGGCGGGGGAAGAATCTCCCGCAGACAAGCTTCTGGCTCCACACATTTTGAACACAGCTTCTCCTCAGCCCCGCAGGCTCCAGGGTGGGTGCAAGCTGCTCTCGGACTGCACATTCACACCCTCACCCCGGGAGCACCTGCCCCGTGGATGAGGGAGTACTTTGGGAGGCATGCCTCATCAGGAAGGTTGTGAATAACCACATGTGATTTGGTCCGAAAACCACATAAATATCCTCCATTTAACCCAAACTAAATATACCTCCACCTCAAACTCCAAGAAAGCAAAAGTTGCCCGGGCCCACTCCCAACACTAACACGAGGGAAACAGAAGCAGAGAAGTCAGACTGGACTAAGCCAGCAGCTTAATTTGTTGCTTAAATGTCTGACTTGCAATTTTATAAATATCTGACCTTTGAATCCATGCTTAGCCCCTCTGGAGGTCTTGGAAGAGACCCCAGCAGGTCAGGGACCCTGCAGCGTACGCTTCCAGAGCCTCGTGGGAAATCGTCTGGGCGGTTCCATGTCAAGGCCTCTGTGTCCTGTGCCCTCCTGGGCATTGCCTGGCACTGCAACCCTCCGGGGCTCCAGGACTCACAGAACACAGAACACACAAGGGGAAAAAAGAGGAAAAAAAAGTCGGAGGGAAGCATTCAGTTATGCAAAAGGGACGGATTTAAGACCTCAGTTCCAGCAGAAGTGAACAGGGGGAGGGCCCGGCACAGTGATCACACTGAACTGCAGAAAAATAAAAGCGACTTCAGGCCGTGAGACCTGTAACCTGCTCCAAGCGTCCCCCTCATCTCATAGATGCCAAGCACCTTAAAACACGGCTCTGAAAAGAGAGACTTGCAGATGTAACTAGTTAAGGAGCTTGAGATAAAATCATCCTGGTTTCAGGATGTGCTCTAAATCCAATGACAGCTGTCCTTACAAGGAGAGGGGCGGACACAGAGGGACCCACACAGAGCAGCCCCTGTGAAGACAGCACACACCAAGATGGGTCGGCACAAACCAGCTTGACGGACGAAGCCGTCTGCCATTCATTTCCCTATAAACTTAGCTTCCCGTAATTCACCACCTCTGGAAGCTCGAAACCCTTTTCTTCTGCCTTTTCATCTCTCCACAAATGGGTGGCCCTTTCGCTAACACGGCAGGTAAGCCTTCAGGTCTGATGGTCTTCGTAGGGTTTTGATTTTGTGAGGGTACCCTCCCCTCCTAGGCATATGCAGTAAACCTTTCTGCGCTGTTCACCTGTCATTTTTTTAGTTCAGTGTCTAGGGTTCCGGCTACTGAACCGAGGAGGGTAGAGGAAAAAGGGTTCCCCCAGCCCCACATCTTCAGCAGGTGAATGGATGAACACACTGGATACCCTCCAGAGCACGGGGTACTGCTCCACAGCAGAAAGGAATGGACTGCTGACACGTGACTGAATGACGTGGCTGGTATCAAATACATCAGGGGAGGGGGAAGCCGGCACAAAAGGCTGTGTGCTGTAGAGCGCCATGCACGCGACATCCTGGAGTGGGTGACGCTATAAGAACAGAAAGCTGGTAAGCGGCTGCCAACATCCTGGAGAAGGGAGGAGATGCCTCCACAGAGGCAGGAGGGGAGTGCGTGGATGCAGGAAATGCTTTACATCGCAGCTGTGAGATGGACGGTGACGTGGCAATGCATCTGTCAAAACTGAATTGAAGACGTTGAAAAGATTAATTTGGCCCGGCCAGCGTGGTTCAGTGGTTCGGCATCGACCTATGAACCAGGAGGTCATGGTTTGATTCCCACCCAGGTTTCGGGCTTGATTCCCAGTGTGGGGCGTGCAGGAGCAGCCGATCAATGATTCACTCTCATCATTGATGTTTCTATCTCTCTCTCCCTCTCTTTCCTCTCTGATATCAATAAAAGTATATTTAAAAAATAAAAGATTAATTTGACTACATGTAAGGGATATGTCAATCATTTTTTTAAAAATGAGGATAAAAGAAGAAAATGACACAGTGTGAATGACAATTTAAAAAAATTTTTAAAGCCCATTCTCATCCGCTGGAACTGGGTTCACATTCCACGGGATGTAGTTTGTCAATGGGTTTGACCTCACTGATGAAGCATTCCGACAGCCTCATCAGGGCCCATCGTGTGTCTGTTCCTCCCACCAGGGTTTAGTGAGCACCTACCATGTGCGTAGTCCAGACGCTGGGGCGAGTAAGGGCAAATGAAAAACGAGAGGCGTCATTCTTCCTGCTGAAAACCAGGGAAGAGACTTTCCCCTTCTCCCTGTTCTTCCAGAATTCCCCTTCTCTCTGTCCTCTTCAGTCGGAGACATTGTTTTGATGGCTAAAAAGGTCTTTGCCAGTCGCATACCTCAGGGATGTTTCTCAGGCACCTGAGAGCTCTCTCTCTGAAATGTAATCATCAAGAGAATGCACTGTCTCCCGTCACCTGACTCAAATCACAAACTCTAGCCTATTTCACCATCAGAGACTAACTACGCTTCCAGACCATTTTGGACTCCTGGGTTATCGGCAGCCTTTCGGGGCACATAGCCTTCTGGGGGCACACAGCCTTATGGGGGCATGCAAACTTATGGGGGCACACAGCAAAGGCACACAGACTTATGGGGACATGCAAACTTATGGGGGCACACAGCAAAGGCACACAGACTTATGGGGGCACACAGCCTTATGGGGGCACACAGCAAAGGCACACAGTCTTATGGGGGCACACAGCCTTATGGGGGCACACAGCAAAGGCACACAGCCTTATGGGAGCACACAGAAAAGGCACACAGCCTTATAGGGGCACACAGCCTTATGGGGACACACAGTCTTATGGGGGCTGTGTTCCCCCATAAGTCCGAAACCCGGGCAGGCGCCCTGACCGGTAGCTGAACTGTGACCTCCTGGTTCACAGGTCAATTCTCAACCACGGAGCTGCGCCCGACTGTGCTTTCCCTTTTTTTTTTTTTTTTTTTTAATATATTTTATTGATTTCTTACAGAAAGGAAGGGAGAGAGAGTTAGAAACATCGATGAGAGGGAAACATCGATCAGCTGCCTCTTGCACACCTCCTACTGGGGATGTGTCCGTAGCCAAGGTCCATGCCCTTGACCGGAATGGAACCTGGGACCCTTGAGTCCGCAGGCCGACGCTCTACCCACTGAGCCAAACCGGTCAGGGCTGCTTTCCCTTTTTAAAAAGATAAACATGAAGCAGCTTCTACTGAAAGTCACTAGAAACCTTTGATGAAGTTCTGGAGCCTGGAGACGTTGCGGGTTTTGTTTTCTCTCCTTTTATCGGTGCATGAAGTTGTCCCACCGCTTTCCTCTTGCTCTTGAAAATGTCATAGTTCACTCTGTGTGAGAGGCCATTTGTCACGCTTGGCACCAGCCCGGCCACTTACGCGCACACAGTGGCTTTTGTCTCAACACAGGGCAACAGCGTGACGGCGGCGAGGCATGCAGTGGCCATGGGGGCACAGGGCAGGTGCCCAGGTAGCGAATGAGACAGAAGCTCGGGGAGGGGGAGGAGATACCCGTTAGGTCTGTGCGGCCACAGGCAATGCCAGCCATGCTGGCACCCCCTGCGCTGCCCAGCTGCCAGCGTTACCGGCCCAATGTCACAAATGTTAACATTGAAAAAATAAAGTGAATCTTCAACCGGAGGAAGCCAGCAGTTTTTTTAAAAAAAACCCAAGGCCTTGAGAATTCCGTTCAGCTCACAGACCTGGGGCGTCTGCCTGCTGAGCAGGTGTGTCTGTCTCTGCCTCCTGCCATCCCACCTGCCCCGCAGCAGCAGCAGCAGCAGCAGATGACAGGGTCCGAGTCTGCCCAGCCTGGAGGGAAAGCCCGTCCTCCAAGGACGAGGCTGATGATAGTTATGCCCCGTTTCCTGCCTGCACGGCCAGCGGCCGCTTTCCCCGGTCGCACCTCATGTCCTGGTCCTGAGCTCAGGACTCAAAGCCTCCTTTTCCGGGACCCTGACCCTCATCTGAATCAGTATGGACACGCAGCCCTCGGAAACACCCCTCCCATCCAATAAGGGACTGAAAATCAATCCTGTGAAAGTATTCTGCTGTCTCGTGCGTTCGCCTGTGTGGCTAATCTTGCTTTGGGTGTTATTTGTTTCCATGGAATGAAGTTAGAGAGCAGACAGCCCTTAATCCCGGTTCCACGCTCTCACTCAGCAAGCCCCCTCCCTCCCTGCTGTGTCCCGTGACCTCCCTAAGAAACAGGTGACAAGAACCTACACAGGAGGGCAGAGCCAAACCAGGCCGGATGCACGCATCTGCAAGGAACGTACGAGAAGCTCTGAAAGAAAACGTCCCCCACAGGGGGGCTTGGTGCCTGTCCCAGGGCGAGAATGAATGAGCCCCGTGCGCGTCTCCCCAGCCACTGCCCCAGCCGGTGCACGCAGCCCTCAGACACCCCGAGCCGGGGGTCCAGCAAACGTGACCCCAGGCCTGGGCTCCTGCACCCACACACCTCTCTCCTGCGGTGGACAGAGAAGGACCGCATCTCTGTTGGGACAACCAGAAGCCCTTCCCTCTCCTTCCTGGCCGTGGAGCCCCCCACTTTACCCCCCTCACTCACCACGCAAGCTTTCAGATACATCTCACTTCCCTGGGTGACTTATGGGGGGAAGCCTCATTCCCGCCGTCCCCCCACCCCCCACCCCTTCTCTGCCTGGCATGACTTTCCCAACCACTGGTGGGACATGGGAGGAGCACTACTGAAACCGAAAAGAATTCATTTTTTTTAAATATTTTTTTATTGATTTCAGAGAGGAAGGGAGAGAGAGAGAGAGAGAGAGAGAGAGAGAGAGAGACAGAGAGAGAGAGAGAGAAGGATCAGTGATGAAGGAGAATCATCAATAGGCTGCCTCCTCCTCACTCCCCACTGGGGACCGAGCCCACAGCCCGGGCATGTGCGTTGACTGGGAATCGAATCATGACCTCCTGGTTCATAGGTTGATGCTCAACCACTGAGGCTCTGGCCAGATGGAAAGAATTCATCTAGAAGAGGCCTTGGATCTAAAGTGAACGTCATCACCGCCTCCCAGGGCCATGGTGATGTGCATGCGTCTTTTGCAGCTGCTCATGCTAAGTAGCATCATCTTCTCACCATGACTGCTCATGTTCTAGACAGAGGCGGGTGCTTTAGCAGCTCTTGTCCATGGGTTCTTGTGGTCAGTGATGTCGCCACGTCCCTTCCTGGATCATAAAGATCTACACACATTTTGTGCAAATTACATCTTCAGCATCAACAAATTACATCTTCAGCATCAACAAATTACATCTTCGGCATCAACTTCCTCGAGAAGCAAAAGGATAACAGCGGTACGTTTTTCAGCGAGCCTGGGCTTTTTAAAAAACCATGCTGTCGGAAGACCTCGTTGTGTATGTAGACCGTCCGGTAAATGGCCATCACGGGGCAGGAGCATGCAGAGCCCTTCACACATGCTCTGTGGCAGGAGGGAGCGCTCAGCTTCTGTTTCCTGCTTGCAGTTCAAGCACAGCGGCCCTATAACAACCCATGTTTCCGCTGACCTTGACGCTCGGCCGTGTGATGCCCATGTTCGCGTCACAAGCTGTGGCACAGCCCACATGGCACAGTGGTCGGGCACAGAGAGGGGCAGGCAGAAGCAGCGTCAAATCCCCCTCCGCGGCCGAGAGACTTGCAGAAATGGTCTGTCCCTGGACACTGTGTCTGCGTGTCCCGCACACTGTCCTGAAACAGGAGATGGTCATGATGCTGTGTCCGGACACGGTCAGGGTCACGTGTTAAAGAGAGGACTGATTTCCTTGCACCTGCATCTCGTACTTCGAATACGACCATGGAGAAACCACTGCTGTCACTGTTACTGCTCCACCTTCTCGTTCCTCTCCCTGCTCCTCTCTTTTCTCTCCCTTCCCTTCTTTTTTCTCTTCCTCCCCATCTCATTTTTTTACTTTACCAGAAGCTATAATATTTAGATACCACACTTCAATCCATGTCTTTACCTTTGTTTTAACCTTTGCTTTATAATTAATATATAATTTTATAATTATAGATTATGTTTATATTATATTTATATATTATATTATATGTCTCATGTTTATGTATAAGTATATAACAATTGTATAATTATAGAATACATAATCTATCCTATATAATATCAGGCTAATATGCAAATTGCCCAAATGGCAGAATGACCGATCGCTATGATGCACACTGACCACCAGGGGGACAGACACTCAACACAGGAGCTGCCCTCTGGGGGTCAGTGCGCTCCCACAGGGAGAGCGCCACTCAGCCAGAAGCTGAGCTTCCGGACTGCGAGAGGGTACAGGCTGGGCTGAAGGACCATCTGCCCCCCTCCCCGCCCCCTCCCCCACCCCAGTGCACGAATTTCAGGCACAAGGCCTCTGGTAAATAATGTAATAATTACTGTGTCATAATATATTACAAAACAATTGCATCATAAAATACACTTCCACCACCAGTCCCCTTGCTAAAGTTTGTCCGGTGGTCGCCTGGTGAGAGGAGTCCCACTGTACACTGTGCCGTATCCCCCGGTCACTGCGGGTGGAAACTGTTCCCTTTAACCTCGATGCTTGAAGGGCATCTTGGCTGGAGAGACCATCTTTGGCTCACATTCTTGCTCTTAAGTCTCTTCAGAATCCTGCCCCATTGTTGACTGACTTTATCACTTGCTCGTGAGAAGTCCGATGCTAGTTTAACATTCTCACCCTTGTAAGTAATTGGACCGTTCAGCTTGGAGACACAGATCCGACCTCGTGCCACCATGCTGCCGTGTATAGGAAGGAGGTCCACCCTCTGGGCGCTCCAGCCTTGGAGTTTCTGCTGCCTTCAGGGTGCTCGGTGAAGCGTGGCGACCTCGAGGCACACGCGACCTGAACAGGCAGACAGGACCCACTCCCACCTCCCCTGTGCCTCCCTCTGCCGCAGGGAGCAGTGTGCGCAGCACCGGGCACCGCATTTCCCGGGCTTTCTTGCATCTGGGCTTCTAACTGTGTGTCAGGCTCAACTAAGCTACACGCACACGCATGAGTGTGGAAGCCATCTTCCTGCTGACTTGGCTGTTACCACGGGCGACGCCGACTCTGGAGACACTGGGACTTTCTAACGCTGTGTCCCCGTGTCTGGACACTAATGTAACGGGTGTCGGGAGGCAGGGCAGGGGTGATGCTCGGATTTCAGCTGAAGCAGTGCGTTCTCACGGTCAGCACTTCCGCAATGGCCCCTGATGTCCTCCCCACCAATGGCCTCCTTCAGGGCGGTGGGGAGGTGGGCGCAGCCTCCGTGTCGGAAACACCGGCTGCTCTGCATTCAGTGCTTCTTAAAATAGCGAGGGTGGTTTCTGTTTCCTGCAACGGAACCCTGCTGATCCACAGCTTTCCTCTTTCCCACTAACTGCTGGTCTTCGCAACTGCCAGCCCTTCCATTCATCCTTGAAGCGCTCAACCTTCCTGATGGTGCGACCCTTTAATACAGTTCCTCACGTTGTGGTGACCCCCAACCATAAAATTATTGTCGTTGCTACTTCATAGCTGTAATGCTGCTACTGTTATGAATCGTCATGTAAATATCTGATGTGCAGGATTTATTTAGTCGACCCCTGGGAAAGGGTCGATCAACCCCCAAAGGGGTTGCGACCCCAGGTTGAGAACCGCGGGCTCAAGTGAAGGCTGGAATGTCTCTGCCACTCCTGTCTCCCTTACCTGGCTTTATTTTTCTTACTGTCACTCAAAGAATACCGACTGGTTGAATGGTCACCTGGCTAGAATTTACGCTCCATTAGCCCAAGGACTGTGTGTTGATCACTTCTCACACTTAGAACAGTATCAGCAAATAGAAGGAACCCAGTAAGTAGAGTTAAATGAATGAATCCACTTTTCTTAACAGAAACTACTACTAAATTAACGTATGAGTAAGGGACTCATCAGTAATATGCCCTCAAGCCCTAGCTGGTTTGGCTCAGTGGATAGAGCGTTGGCCTGGAGACTGAAAGGTCCTGGGTTCGATTCCGGTCAAGGGCACATGCCCGGGTGGTTGTGGGCTCTGTTCCCAGAAGGGGACATGCAGGAGGCAGCCAATCAATGATTCTCTCTCATCATTGACGTTTCTATCTCTCTCCCTCTCCCTTCCTCTCTGAAATCAATAAAAATACGTTTAATAATATTAATAATAATATGCCCTCAATAACACCTCCCATGGAGCGTTCACCTGGTTGAGAAAATCCTCCGAATCTCAGCACTGAATTTAGGCTGACCAGCTCCTCTCAGCTTGCCTGAGACCTTCCCTGTTTTAGCGCTAAAGTCCCACGTCCCAGGAACCCCGTCAGCCCAAGATGATTGCTTCCCCAGCTTCCATCCATGGGGAGCTCGAGAAAGGCATTTGGAATGGTAAGTACCCTAAGGGCCCTTAAATCAGTGGCGGGGACCTTTTTCCTGCCACGGGCCATGAGGGTACTTAGAAACATCATTCGAGGGCCACGCAACACTATCAACTTAAACATTAGCCTGCTGTATTTGGGCAAACATTTAATTATCTCAGTCCCAAAGCCTTGGCAAGGCCAGGCCAAATGATTTCGCAGGCCTTCCACAGCCCACAGGCGGGATGTCCTCCACCCCAGCTTTAAATCCATCTTGCCAACATGAGTCTATTAAGCTGGCCTGTGACTTCCTTCCCACGCCATCGCCGTGTCGCAAATAATCCCGGAACCATCGGATGAAATGTGAGCAACAGCTCTGGGCTGCATTTCACATTTTTACTAAAGTTCCTATCTGCCGAGACCCTGACTATGTCAGGGCTCAGCCTGTGAAACCACTTCTGTGTTTCCTAGTTACATTAGAAACACAACACATGAGCTTCCCAGAGAAAATGCTGAGCATACATCCCAGATTTTGCAGGGAAGGCCAGAGAAGTCCAAGTCTATCATCCCTTTGGGAGACAGAAGAGTGAACTCTGTAGTAGATACTTATCAATGCAAATTCTAGCAATGAATAAAGCTTTCGCCATCTCTAGCCATGAGGAACGCACCCCCTCTAGCTGCTAACATTATCCTGAAACTCCAGACAGTATCATCTTATATAATAATCCTATATAATAAAAGGCTAATATGCAAATAGAATGGCGGAACAACTGAACCACTGGCCACTATGACCACCAGGGGGCGAGTGTGGAACATGGCAGATGTCGGCAACAGGTGGCAGAGCATGAAACTAGGTGGGCGTCGGCCACAGCAGGATGGTGGAGCAGGTGAGCAGGAGCACCAGACCAAGGCAGGGCACTGGGCGCTATCCTCAGGGCGGCCATCTGGTGGTTACTGAAAATTCTTCGCTCCCCTGCACCATGTTCCTGCCCAGTAATCACACCTGCTGCCCGTGCCGGCCCCTCTCACACCCACTGCAGGCGCTGGAGCCGCTGCTCACACCCATTGCCAGTCCCAGTCGCTCGGTGCCATCAGTGGGTCTAAGTGGCGGCTGCTGACCCTGATCGTCCCTGAGGGCTTCTCCACCTTCCCCTGCTCTTGAGGGGTGATCGGGGCAGCAGCTGCCACTCACACCTGCTGATGGTGCTGCCCTGCTTGCACCTGCTGCAGGCCCCAGCCCCAGTTGCTCCTCGCTGTCAGCATGGGAGTGGCAGCAGCGGGAGTGGGGCTGCCGGCAGACAGGGGACTGGGGGCCATGGTGGGAGGGCCCAGGTGGGGGGGGGTGGAAGATGGGCCAAGACTAAGGTGACCAGACGTCCCGCTTTTGGCGGGACAGTCCCGATTTTTAACAATTCGTCCCGCGTCCCTCGGCATTTTAAAAAAGTCCCGGTTACTCTTTGTAATATTTTAAGTAATAATTTTTAAAAAAGGAAAGAAACAGAAAGACGACGCGCCCCCCACCCCCATCAATGGTGTACCACTTTAAATCTGGTCACCTCAGCGAAGACCCGCCCCTGTGCCCACCGCAGTCTCGCAGCCCACAGTTCCTTTCAAGGTGCACCGATTCGTGGCCTGGGACCCTCGTCAAGCATATTTTGGGGATTTGAAATGTCAGCGTCTTTGAACTGGCACATGGGAGAGAACTTGGAGGATCCGGAGCATTCTCAGATCCTCAGCCGAGCTTCTGGCGGATGGGAGGGGCGCCATGCTATTTCCCTGATGATTCATGGGGACGGATGTTTGGGTGTTTGGATTTTAAAACGCTCTTCTCAACCAAAACTGAAACTTAGCGATGCTGTCAGCCTGGATTTTTTTTTTTTTTTTTTTTGCACCTGCAAAAACAGTCATGTAACTAAAACCAACTGTTTTTGCTGCACAGGCTGCTGCGCGTGACAGTTGTGTTTCTCCAGCCGCGTGTGTGAGGGGCTGGCCGCGCGGCGGTTGCACAACCCACCACAATACACCCCATGGAGCCAGCAGCCTCTGCTCCAGCATGTTTACAAAGCAGACCCAGGGGGACGCGGCCCCAGGAGGGCGGCCTGCCGAGGGTCGGGAGCTCAGGCACTGCTTCCCTGCTGAAACCGGCCACAGGGCTCCGCACACGGTCCTCTCAGGCTGCGTGAACTCTGCGAGGCCCTCCATCGTGATCCTTCCACTGCATGACTCAAGTTCTTGGACAGACTGAACCTCTCTGCTAAAACCAGCTATTTGGCCTGGCCACTTCCTTCCTCCTGCACTATTTTCAGCGGCAGAGATGGGAGCCCTGCACCTGCAGTCATGGTGGTCCCGGCAGGGAACCTCAAAAAGCCCTCCTTCGCCTGCACAGCAGGGCCAGCGAAGCCCAGGCCCGATGCCCAGGCCCGATGCCCAGGCCCGATGCCCAGGCCCGGGCCGGATGGTCTGTGTCCCGAGGGCTGGATGGGGCCCAGAGGCTAGGCAGCCCCAGAGGGCAACAGCTCACCCACCACCTTCTGGTGTCTCCTGACGGGAATGTTCCCTCAGGGTGCCGCCCAGGGCCCCAGCCCTGTGGTGTTGACCCCCAAGGGAGGAGGAGGAGACTCTGGGTAATGGCCCCAAGGGAGGCGGAGGAGACCCTGAGCTGACTGCCTACTGTGTGGCCAACCTCCGTCCACATGTCGGGAGGGAAATGTGGCTCAGACACAGCCCTGAGAAGCTGACAGTCCTGCGGACTGTGACTGCCCGGGGACGGGGTCTCCTGCAGCTTGAAAACAGGTCCCGCTGGCTCCTGGCCCCAGACCTGATCCGGTTCAGGTCCCCCTGGCCTGACCACCCTGGCCTGGCTCTGCCACAGGGTGGAATTTCAGGACGAGGTAGCTGAACTCTTCCATTCTCTTTCCAAACCACAACTGGTACCGAGACACTGGAGAGCTGGCCTGGGATGCCAGGGGCCCATTGTGGCTACCTGCTGGCAAGCCTCTCCCAGCATGCCTCTCTCTTTTTTCCGTAGAAATTTGGCAGGACGGTGGGATTCTTATGCTCCCCTGTCATCTGGGTCTGCTTGTCCTTTGTAGCTAGAATAACAGGGGGCTTTTAAAACCGAATGAATGCAACCTCCAAAGAATGGCCTCAGGCAAATGGAATGTCTTGTGTTCTCTCTCTGGCCAGGAGCAGAGGCCCTTTGGGGCTTAACATCTTTTTCATTCACTTGCAAAATACTTCCCAAAGCACAAGTTTGAAAACACGATGTCTGTTGGGAGCCAGCTCTGGAAGTTCCCTCTCCTCTCCTAACATTTCCCTCTGGGTGGCTGTCACCTGATTGGTTAGTACACTTTAGATTTGGGGGGAAAAAAGAAAAGGTACTATTTTGGGTTTTAGTATCCAATGGATTTGTGTTGTGTGTATTTCTTACCCATGTCTGTTTCTTCTTCTCTAAAAATATTTCAATGAACACCGCCTTTGGCCCATCCGTCACCCAAACGCCGACACTGTGCTCTGGGTGCTCATGGGTTTGTTAGAGACCCACGAGGGGTGTCGCGAGGGGTGTCCTGGAAGCATGTGTGGGCTCCTCCTACCTCTCTGCAGGCGCAAGCCCCTGTCCCTGGAGTCCCAGGTCACAGCTGTACAATGTTTTCAGGATCAGAGAGAGATGAGTGCTGGCTGCAGAGAATGGAGGCCACTCATTGTCCCAACGGCTGTCACACTGCACTGCACTACACACCACACACACACACACACAGCCCCTCATAAAAGCCTATCAGCTCACACAGATGCCGCGGAGGAAGCACGTGTCCCTGGTACTTCCTCTAACTGACACCTAGGTCTGAGGCAGGAGCTGTGACACGCCCCAGAGGTTAGTCTTCATGTCAACTACTGGCCAGTAACCCTCGGAGACCATGCAGCCTTTCTCCAACATAATTCAAACGTGATTCTGTTTTTCACGGCCTTCTTAGCCATGGGTGCAGTGATCTTTAATAGTTAATTGTGCATTTCCAAATTCTGAATTCTTTCACCTGGCCAGGTTCTGGGGCGAGTCTAGCTATAGCCATAGAAGTGGAGAAAGCAGGGCAGGGGGGAGGGGATGGCAATGGGTTTGGAGCCAACAGAGCTGCTGAAAGGAACAGGATATGAGCTGGGAAGAAGGGGGTTGGGAAGAGGGGCCACCTTTAACCCTTAGATGGCCAGGCCCTGGGACTCAGGGCTACCTTTCGTTACTGTTTCTGTAAACTTACTTTTAACACAGGGTGACGGAAGAAAATGGTGCGGATATCAGCCACCGAGTGCTGGGAGAAGGTAGGGCTGAGCTGAGAGCTCATTGCTGAGGAGGCCAGAGCACCCCTTTCCTCCTCCTGACTCCTCACCACGGAGGTCACCCTCAGTCAGGGCAGCGCTCCTCACAGAACCAGCAACCACCCCAGCGTCATCTCAACCACAACCAGCAGCCAGTAAAAGGCTCCAGTGCATTTCTGCTCACGGCACAGCAGTTTACAACCACTAATTACCTCTGCAGCCTCACACTGCGCATAAAATCAGCCCTTTGTCCTTCACTGCGGAGCCTCTTCAAATATTAACTTAGCCATCTCCTCACACCCCGGGGCAGGTGGGAGGCGGCTCAGTCTCAGCTCCCCAGGTTCACAGACACACACACAGACACATGGAGTGTGAGGTCAGCGCAGAGGCTTCCCAAGGTCAGGACTACACCTTGACGTTCAGATGGGTGGAGGTAGTGGCGGTGGTGGCAGCGGCGGCGGCGGCATCTGGGTCCTTAAATTCACATTTCTCACTGGAAATACATGCCCTAAGTCGATGGCCCCGGGTCCTGGAAAGAAGACTTAAAGTAGGAACCCAGCGGACAGTGCCAGGGAGGAGGCCTTGCCCAGGGGCCCACTATGTGACCTGGAAGTGTGGAGAAGCCCCTGAGTGAGAACAGAAACTCACGGGGCGGTGACATGCGCTCAAGCAGAGACCGTGGGTGGTAAAAAGCCTCCCCAGATGGTCACACCAGCCTTGGGCACTTGACTGACTACCTAAGTGACCTGAGGAAAGGCATGTACCGGGCACAACTGCGGTGACTGCGGAGGGTGACCACCCTCATCGCAGGAGGCCGTTCCTGTCCTCACAGGAGGAACCTCTGGGGCTGGCGGAAACGGGACCGTGGTTTGGTCCCAAGGAGAAACGATCCTGTCGGTCCTGTCCCGTGACCGTGCTCCAAAGTACATACAGACAAAGCCAGGCGTGACGCCCATTAAAAATTTAACTATATATCATATTCATTTATTATCAATCCACAGGATAATTTGATTGCTACATGAGCTCATAAAAGCCTTTTCACCTTTACAAAATTAAAAAACAGTGTGCCACAAGGGTGTCATAACAACTGCTGAGAAACAAGAAAAGGAATCTTAAAATTATAAATTTGCTGTAGAAAAGATAAAAAACGATTTTATTTTATTTAGAATTTTTTTTTTTACCTTGAATAAAATATTCCCCTGTATAAAAAATAAAAAAGCTTGCTCTGGTTAGAATTAGAGGATTCTCTCTCTCTCTCGTCTCTCTCTCTCTCTTTTTGTCTTCAAATCTGGGGGTTTGCATAAGATCTCAAGATCACTTTCCTTTGTACCGCGTGGCCTTCAAGCACAGCAGATTCAGAAAGATGCTCGCTTTCTCTCCAAGCAGTCTTCACCTGGGACATCTGTGGAGAAGTGCCCTTTCCTCTCCTCCTCCTCCTGCTCCTCCTCCTCCTCCTCCTCCTCCGGGTGCGGAGCCCACAGCCACGCAGAAGGGGGGGAGGGGAGGGGAGGAACCGGGTGGGGGACAGGGGAGGGCTGAGTGTGCGGGAAGCAGGCCAGGGCTCGAGAAGGTCTATCTGTAAGTGCTTTACGATAAGGTGCAGAAGCCGGCGAGTCGCTAGTACGGCCCTATGTACATATTCACAAGGTCACCTCTTCCAGCTCATTCACATTTGCTCCTCCGCGCGCCCCGAGGCGAGGCGTCCGCGCGCGTGGCGGTTGGTCCTATGCGTCCTCGCACTTGGGGAGCAGCCCCGGGAGACCCAGCAGGCTCTAGGGACACGTGTCTGCCGCCGGGCTGGCGTCCTGAGTTAGAGAGAAGCCCGGCCGGCGCCGCGGCCGGCCACAGCGGTCCCTGTCCTGTGGCCGAGGCTCCGTCCCTTGGATTTGTCTAGAACAGGGATCAGAGAGGAAAATAAAATACAGACAGACAACACGAAGCCGAGACATTCCGACGACCGACCGCGGCGGGGTCGCAGGCCTAACAGCTCTTGACGCGGGCGATGTCGGACGTCTTCTTGATGACGCTGGCCCGGGTCTCGCGGTCCGGCCGGCTGCCGCCGGGCACGGGGCTCACGGAGGTCACGGAGGCCGCGAGCGGGTGGTCGGGGTACGGGGGCCAGGAGCTGCTGAAAGGCATCGGGTAGTTCTCCTCCTTGATGGTGACCTGGAGGTCAGGCTTGTTGGAGGTCACGAAGGTGGCCATGCTGGGCAGCATGTAGGTGCTCCGCGTCCCCATGTTGCTGAGGTACTGCTTGCCTTCGATGTTCCGCTTCCGCCAGGACGGTCGTCCCTGTCAAAGAACAACAGTTAAGATGTGTTTTCCTTGCCTCCTACTGGCTGGCGCTTCTAAAAAAGAACAGGTACCACCATCCCCACGTGTTAGGAAAACGAACGTCCTAAGAGTCGTGGAAGGAGCAGGAGCTCGGCGACTCCGCGGCCTCCACGGACCCCATCCCAGCTCTGCAGGCCCCGCCCGGCGGTTTCTCTTCCCTCTTCATCGGGTCCCATGTGCTGCCTCCCGGGGCGCAGCCAGGACTGTGCTGTGCAGGCAGGAAAGCAGGCAGCAGCTTGGTATCTGGTTCCCCTCTGCTCCCTGCCTCGCCCCGGCACTGGTGGCCGGTTGTCATGGAGACTTGGCTCCTCGTGGATGGCCCCATCGGAGGGAGGGAAGTGAGAAAGAGCACCACACGGGGAGCACCCCCTGACTGCTTGCAAACGGGTGCTGCTTGGAGCTCCAGGGTGCCAAGCAGATGGCTCCCTCCCAGGGCAGCCTCCTTCAGAGGAGGAGCTGGAATGCTGGCCTTGAAGACGGGGTTGGGATGTCCCTGAGCCTCTACACCTGTGTTGTTGGTTTTTTCAGAATTCCTGGGCCACACTGGAGAGTGTGCAGTGCACTGGGAACCCACCAATTCAAACAGCCGTCAGTCGGTCAGACGCCCCCCTCTCTACCTCAGACACAAAGCAGGCTTTGGCAGGGATGCCCTCCATCACCACCACAGCCCTCTCCTGCCCCCTGCGAGGCAGCCTAGCAGAGGGAGACACAGGGGAAGCAGTGGCTCAGAATCAGGACCCACACACACCTGCCGGCAGGGGCCCGGGCAGAGGGGGCAGGGGGCAGGGCCCAGGGGTGGCCCCGGGGGCGGGGCAGTGGGATGTGCTGCTCAGCACGGTCAGACACTCACATCTGGCTCTTGCTTTGGTCACGGGGACGTACTATTTCTGCTAGAGAATGCGGCTGTTTACGGTGGTGGGAACATCAGCGTTCGCTGGCCTGCATTTCAGTTTCCTTTTCCTTCTCTCTTTCCAATAGTAGCCCCAATGCTTCATGTTATCACTCAAAACCCCAAAGTGTGACACATTTTATGTTCTGTACACTTGACCACACACACACACACACACACACACACACACACACACACACACACGTCCAGGAGTAAAACTCACGACCAGAAGGAAGGTAAGGAGCACAGGAGCGGGTGACCTCACCTCGGAGCTCTCCTCGTCGCTGGGCACACTGTCCGTGGTTTCGCTTTCTGTTCACGAGAGAGAAACACAGGGCCATCATTCCTGCCCACAGACGGCCTCGAGGCTCAGGTGTTTAGAAAATGTACCAGCACTTCTCTTCCCAAAAGAGAAATGAGCACCTGACCCCCCCAATCTCCATCCCCTTCCTAAGGTCAAACGGAGTGACTGTGGCCCTTCGGAGAAAGGTCCGGGAGCTGAGGGGGGCTCGCTTCCCGTGGACCAGGTGATGTTTGCTCATGGCCACCACTTCCCAGGGCGGGGTGCTGGTGGCGAGGTGCCCCTGCTGTTGCTCCCCATGCCCACTGCGTTCCTGCCTCCCCGCCCGGCCCGTCCTCACCACGGCTGTCTCCCCAGCGCAGGTCAACCCGCTAAGTTCCAACTCGCAGCCTTTCTCCATCACCCCCTTCACTCAGACCCCTCCTTGCCCGCACACCCCTTGGGTACTGGCATCTGGGATTTGTACGTTGCATCGTCCACCCAGGTCACTGTGGGCGGGGGGGCTGATTCCAGGGTGGCCACCACCATCCTCATCCTGGTGGTTCCCTTCTTGTGGGATTCCCTCCTCGGGAGGAGGGGGTGCAGGGAGACGATCTGTAACAGCAGAACACAGCGAAGGGGATGGGGGGATGTGTGAAAGCATCTAATGAGACTGAGACCTGCGTGCTGAGCAGATTCTGCCGCTGGCTTCCAGGAAGCGAGCAGTCGTGTTGGGAAGTTCCGTATGACGAAGAATTAAGGGCTGCTTCCCGCCAACAGCCAGCAAGGAACTATGTTTACTGTGCCCCACACCGTAGGGGCTGGGACGCAGAGCCCCACTTGGATCCTCAGAGGGGACAGCCCTGGGCCGCACCTGGACTGCAGATGTGTGAAGGGGGCCCTGCGCTCAGCCTCGCCTGCACCCCGGCCCTCGGGAACGGCCGTTCATAAACGTGCGCTCTTCACAGCCACTGTGTCTGCGGTTAGACTGCGTGCGTGCTGCCAGAGGTAAGGAGTGCTGTGCCCGCCCTGCCCCGCCTGCCCGCTGTGAGCCACTGCCCGGAGCTGCAGTTTCCTCGTCTGCACGGGAGGCCGCTCCTTCCAAAGAAGGTTCGGCGAGGAGTGGGCAGTGGGGGGACGGGGCCTGCCAGGGCCTGGGCCGGGGCGCGCGCTCCGTCCACGGGACTGCACCCCTGCACGGAGGGAGCCCTAGGCCTTGGCCGCACTGGGTTTTCACATGCTGGGCTCACCAAGTCCAAGTCGACGGCTGGTGCTCACAAATCACATATCATACAAGACTGTTTTAAGCAAAAAAGTTTTAATGTTTTTAAGTAAAAAAAAATCTTAAAACTTTTAAAAGTAAAAAAACGGACTGTGTGCAGTTGCTCACTGTTCACAGTTTTGAGAAAACCAAATGTGAAGTGTAGAGCCCTGGAAACACAGACCCTGAGCGGCCCTGAGGCTGGGTCGTGCATTCTACAGGCCAGGCCTGCAGGGCGACCATCCGGTGCACGTTCCCTGATGCCGCGGCCGGGGCTGGGCCGCGCCTGCGCGGAGGCCTCGTTTGACACCCCCCGCCCCCCAGGACTGTTCAAGGGGAGCAGCGCCCATCCGCCTTCCATTAAGCAGAAGAGCTCGGCCCTCAGGCCTCTAAGCTTTCACCCGAACCTACTGAGGAACTGGCCTCCCGTCTCACTTCCTGCCGGTGGCGCAGCCGGGACTGGCCGGGCCGAGCCCAGCCCTGTCGCCCGCCCAGAGCGCAGGGCACAGACCAGGCTCTCTGGAACGAAGGCTGGGGAACCCGGGACAAACCCTAGACAAAGCGGGCGCGCATGCTGACCCCGCGGCCCCACCCTGCAGCCTTCCTGCGGTTTCAGGGCCGCTGTTCTCCAGCGACTTCTCCCGGGCAGGAGTGACTGCCCGCAGGACCACGAGCAACTAGAGGACGGCCTCTCCTCTCCTCAGATGAGGCGGCCGTCCCCAAAGCATCCCGCCTGGGAGCCGCAGACCCTCGCTGGTAATGGCCGTGGCTCCCCCTCCAGCCTCAGATGAAACTTTGAGACCCGCTTCCCATTGCTGTGCTGAGCTTTCTCTGGCTCTGAAGCCAAAGTTTCTCTTCCTCCCATACGTGTCTTGTCCCCTCCACTCCTAATTACCCCCACAGGTCCCTTTTCAACGAAAAGCAAACCAATGCCAACAGGCATGCTTGGGGGCTGGAAATACACAAATATGGGGTTCCACAGCCCACGCCACAGCTGCGGGAGGGGTGGGAGGCAGACCCTGGGCGAGGCTCCTCGGGAAGACCTCACACAGGCCCTGAGCATGAGCATGAGCATGAGCAGAACGTCGACCACCCTTTCAGTCCCAGCTTGTGGCTTCAGGGAAACAGCTGGAGACAAGAAAAGACACACGTGCTCTGAGCTCTCGCTTCAGCAGACACTGTGTGAGCTGAGAGCATGTTTCTGAACTGAGACGATGCCCTGGACTGGCTGGGAAGGCTCTCCACACAGCCACACCCCGTGTCCCATGTGGTTTAAAGGCCCGGCCTCAGTGCCTTCCGTCCATGAGGAGCAGCTGGACGCTGCAGCCGAGGACACGGGCCTTCTCTCTGGGTAACTGCGGTCCTCGGGCTGCCCACAACCACGGCTCCAAGTGCTTTGCTGGGGACGCTCAGGCCCGGTTCCCGGTTGGACGTCACCGTTATGGCCACTTTCTGGGTCCATTCATATCCCACAAATAAGTCCCCTGTGGCTGCTGCTTCCAGACCCACGTTCGTGCGAAAACTCCAGGATAAGTTAGTTCACTTTCCCTGCTGATTACTCTGGGTTTGGCTTTTTTATTTACTTCAAATGAAATGAAATTTAAAAACAAAACGCATTGGGAGCTGCTCCCTCACTGGTCTGAGTGAGTTCTGAGTGCTAACAGGTACTCGATCATCCATTTCACATCCATTTCACTTTCCTGGAGGGGGGGGGGGTGAGGCGGGGAGAAGGGCCTAGCTGATCGCAAAGACCCTCTTCCCGGGCCACAACTCGCCTTGGGCTCCCGCTGCCCTTCCGCCCAGTGTTCAGGGCCAATCTCCGGAAAACAGGGGGCAGGGAACAGTGTGTTTTCCAGGAAAGCCTTTCTGCACTCTGACATCCTGGTACATTTTCTGGAAGGTTCTTGCTCGACAAGTGTTAGGAAGGTTGAGGATTTCTTTCCCTCGATCACTTGCTCAATCGCTTTCATTCGGGCTCGATTAAAAGGTTCAAATCCGAGTGGTCTTCATCTCCAAGAACCTTTACCCCGCCCCAGCAGAATGTAATGGCTTCTGTCAGGTCTGTTTCCCACCTGTCCCTCGGCTCTGGGAACGCTGCAGTGATGAAACATTCTGGCTCCAACCGAGAAGCCTCCGTCCCCAGGGCTCAGGAGAATGCAGATGCTGAGAACCAGGGAAGGACTGAAGGCCGGGCTTCAACAGTCCTGAGCCCCGCGCAGATGTCCGAAGCGGGGAATGCTGTTCTCGGGTTCTGATGCTAACGCAGGCAGCCACGGCCGGCGGAGCAGCAGGGGGAGGCCTTTCCAGAATCGCTGAGGAGACTTCGGAGAAGTCTGACTCGACACATACACAGGAAAGTCTATCCGAAAGCTGGACCCCTGTTAAAAAACCACGTGGGCCCTACCTGGTTGGCTCAGTGGATAGAGCGTTGGCCTGCGGACAGATGGGTCCCAGGTTCGATTCCGGTCAAGGGCACATACCTCAGTTGCAGGCTCCTGGGCCCGGGTGGGTCTCATGCAAGAGGCAAGCCATCGATGTGTTTGTCTCACTTCTGTGTTTCTCTCTGCCTTTCCCTCTCTCTTCCGCTCTAATAGTCAACGGGGAAATGCCGCTGGGTAAGGATGAACCAGCACCGCCTGGGAGTCACGCAGCAGGAGCTGCAGCCACAGCCACGGAAGCCTGATCAGAGCCGCTCCGTGTTTCCAGCTTCCGTTATCTCTGCTGTGAGACCCAGGCTGGAACATTCCGCCTCGCCTCCTGTGGTGGGTCTCTGCGATCATGAGAGGTGGACATGTCCCGAGGGCGGAGCCCCACACGGCCGTCGGGGGCAGCATCTGGGTGGCAGGGCTAAGAGTGGGCCTCTGGCATCAGCTCCCTGTGGGTGCTCACCGTGCCATCCTGCTGTTCACCCCTGGGCCCACGGCGTTCACCCGCATCAGCCCTGGATTCCTGATTTCAAAGCAGGCATCATGACGGTGCCCAGGCTAACGGGTTACTCTCGTGATCATGAAGTCAATGGGCGCCCAGCATCCACGCGGTTCCCAGGGCACAACCAACAGGCAGGAAATCGCCGTGATGATTCCTGAGACTCACACACAGGCTTGCAGAACCCGCCTGATGATTAAGTAACTGACAAGCTCATCCCGTGTGACAGATTACACGCTTCTTGCGGCCAAGGTGGTTCCCACGCGGCTTTCGTGTTCCTGGCACCGAGGAAAGTCAGGGCCTTGAGGACACTGTGACCGTGAAATAAGCCCATTGCCCAAAAGACAAATCCTGGGTGATTCCACGTCACAGGAGGCACCCAGCGTAGCCAAACCCACAGAAAGCAGAGCGGGCTGACAGACACGGGGGAGGGAAAGGAGGGTCAGCATGTAACGGGGACAGAGGTTCCGTGTGGGATGATGAACGAAGTTGTGGAGATGATGACGGCGATGGCTGCACAGCAGTGTGAACGCCGAAACAGCAAACCTGGCCATTTCATGGTATGTGTATTTTACCGTGAGTCAGTTAAAAGACAGCTGGGGTTCGGGTTATTTAGTAACTGACAGCTCACCAACGTCCTGTCCCAGGGGTGGCCTCTGCAGCCTGGGACAGGGACACTGGGGAGGATCCCAAGCCACGTATCCGAGCTGCCCGAGGGCCTTGCTTCATGCTTCCAATGTTCGCAAGCAGCAGCACTGACTCAGACTCTTATATCCTACTTATGACCGAGTCCCCAAGACTGGAGACCGCTGGGAAGGGAGTGCAGACGATGCGACGGTGGTGGGGAAAGGAGCCGCCACTGCTCGGAAAGGATGGAGAGCCCATGGGGTCAGGTTCCAACTCTGACTGTCTGGCCTGTTCCTGCCATGCCAGGCCATTCCTGGGGCATCGGAAAGGCGCCCAGCTGCCTGGCCCAATCAGAAGCCGCACTGAGTTGAAAAAGAAGGGGAAGTGTCCGCTGGTGTGGCTCAGCAGTTGAGCCACCGGTTTGATAGAGGTCACTGGTTTAGCATCTGGTCAGGGCACGTGCCCAGGTTGTGGGCTCCATCCCCAGTACAGGGCATGTGAGAGGCAGCCGATCGGTGATGTTTCTCTCTCATCGATGTTTCTACCTCTCTCTCCCTGTCCTTCCCCTAAAACCAATACCATATATCAATACCATATATATATATATATATATATATATATATATATATATATATATATATATATATATATAGTGGAGGGCAATGGGGCGATAAGGACACATATGTAATACCTTAATCAATAAAGAAAAAGAAGGAAAGAAGGGGAATGTATGTGGGAGTCACAAATAAACCTGGTGGAATGGAATGAGGCTTGGGGTCTGAAGGTTGAGGTCAAGTCCTGACCCAAACACTTACTGACCGTGTGACCTGGAATAAGTCCCTTCACTTCCAAGATGAAGGAACTGGGGGAAATGATCCCTGGGGTCCTACCCAGCATGGCCCAGCTCAGCTCCCATTACGAACATCCTCCCAAATTTCTGAGAATTTGTGCAGACAAAATAGACTCAAATTAACTTACTTGTCCAAAGAACTGTTACTACGTGTTAAGTCGTGCATGGAAACGTGTGGACGACCAAGCGGACACACGCAGAGACCCTATCTGCTGAGAGCAAATGCGCCCAAGACGTGCCGGTCGAGAGAGTCAGAGCAAGGACAACCCCAGGAGAGAGGGGAGGCCTGCTGGGCAGGGCAGGCGCCCCGACTGAAGGAGCCCTCTCCTGCCCCTCGCACCGCCCCGGAGCTCCCTGCCCCTCACCTGCGTAGGAAGACACAGGGGAAATCTGCAGAGGGTACAGCTCGCTCATGCTGACGGGCTGCTCGTCGCTCTCCGTGGTCACCTCCACCACCTGGCAAATGTCTGGCGGGTTGGTGACAATTTCTTGATCCTCGATGTTGCTGTCCAGATGTGACTGTCCTACAACTTCAAAGGGAGGGAAGCTGTCAGGCACCAACACCTCCCGAGGCCACGGTTCCCACAGACACTCTCAGGACTGAACACCTTCCCCCAAAGGGCTGACCAGCCGGGGCTCAGAGTCTCGGTCACCGCGTGTCAATGGCTGCGAGAGAAGGCCAAGCCCCGGGCTCCTGGGGCTGTTCCCCGCAGGCCTGCCCATGTCCTTACAGGGGGCAACGTCCCAAGCCAAGCCCAGGCCCAGCACGGCTGTGGGACCAGAGGCTGCATCCGGACCCCTTCCTGTGCTCTGCTCCTGCTCCACACGAAGCTGTGTGCTATGCTCTGAGTCCCACGGTTCAGAGACACATGCTCGAATCTTAGCAGGAAGGACGGACCACCCCAACCCACCCACCATGTCGTTGCCAGCTGTGGGGTGCCCTGTTCCCTCTCCCCAGACCATGCGCCTGCTGGATGAAAGAGCAGAGCGTGGGGAGATGCTCGCCCAGTTCTAACTAACTCACGTGCGTAGCCTCGACTCCCCAGAACACGGGCCGCCTGGCTCGCAATCCTGCCTCATGTTTTTAAACCTAACTTTTCAGTTTGAGGTTATCGATTCACAAATTGCTGTAAGAAATAATAGAAAGAGATCCTGTGTGCCCTTCACCCAAGTTTCCTCGCAGAACCACAGGATAAAGCCAGGATGCTACTGGCAGCCGTCCATGCACCCGCTCCCATCTCCTCCGTCGCTGTATTCTGCGTGTGCGGATGGGTGTGTACTTAGTTCTATCAGCTTATCACGGACATAGCTTCACACACCCGCCCCACGGTCACCAACAAGCCTCTCCTGTGTTACTCGTCTATAACCACGTCCACTTTCCTTCGGCCTCCCCTTCTCGCTAACCTCTGACACCCACCAACCTGTCTCCCATTTCTCTAGTTTTGGACATTTCAAGAGAGTGTTCTCAACAGACTCACACAGTGACCTTCTGAGCTTGGCTTTCCTTTTTTCGCTCGGCATAATCCCCTGGAGGTGTATTCGTTCAGGTTGTGTGTGTCAAGAGGTGTGTGTATCAAGAGCTGATCCCTTTTCGCTGCTGAGTGACATTCCGGGGTTTGGATGTCCCTCAGTCTATCCAGCTCTGAAGGACTCTGGGGTCATGCCCATCCCTTGGCTGTTACAAACAAGGCTGCTAAGAACATCTGTGCGCAGGTTTTGTATAAGCGTTAGGCTTCCGTTTCTCCGGGATGATCCACACCAGGGTACAGTTGCTGGGTTATATGGCCTTTACAGGTCTAGTTGTACAGGAAACTGCCCAGCTGCTCCCCAGAGTGACTGCACCATGTCACATTCCCACCAGCGTGGATGGATAATCTTTTTCTAAAAAGCCTCATCTGAGGACATGCTTAGAGAGAAGAAAGGCGAGAGGGGAGGGGGAAGGGAGGGGAGGGATTGCCTTCCGTCCCTCCAGGACTGGGGATCAAACCCACAATGCAGGTGTCTGCCCTGACCGGGAAGCAAACCAGCAATGCTTTGGTGCAGGGATGACGTTCAACCTACTGAGCCACTCGGCTGGGCTGGATAATCTAACTTACGTGCAGTCTCCCCAGCTTTTGGTGCGGTCACTATTTTTTTTTTATGTTTTAGCCATTGTGACTCATCATAGCTTTAACTTCCTGCTCTACCGCCAATGCCCTGCCTACTGTTACGCAGAGCTGACCTCCTACTTCAGCGGGCAAGTACCTGGACGGAACACACTGAAAACTGGGCCAACAACCAAGGGGAAGAACACTGTTTTCCCCGGACCTCAGCCTGCTGCCGCCGTGTGTGAGTCCTTTTAACAGTTCCCGCCCTGGAAACGACGAGGCAGGCATCCCCACCCTGTACACATACAGAACCCAGGCAGACACGCCGAACGACGGGCCCACGGCCACACAGCTGGGCCCACGTGCAGTGCTGTCCGGGCGGCCCCGCCACCTGCCAACGGTCAGGTCCTGCAGGAAGGCGCCGCTCCAGTCTCCTGGAGAAGTCAGCCCTCGCGGGCCAGATCCTGTGCTCACGGCTGCGTCTTTTCATTGCTCTCACATCTCTGTTTATACGTGGTTCCTGCCCCGACTGCGTTCTGGGGGTGATGAAAAGACGTGCGTGAGGCAGGGGAGGGTTGGCGGCATCCATGGATCGCTAAGGCAGGCTGGGAGAGGAGGCGCAGCGTGTGACAAGGGCGCACACGGCGCGGCGTGTGGGAAGGGGAGGGACGGGACGGCGGATGCTGCTCAGGTTTTCCTGAAGGGGAGGAAGTTAAAGCGAAGAAAGGCAGGGAAAAGCCCGGCAGGCAGGCAGGCTCCCAAACTCTCCCTTGACCCTTGGGGCTACCTGTCTGAGCATGAGAACATCCATCACACAGTTCACCAGACACACGCGGAGCGCGACACTGACCCCTCTCGCGTTCCTTCTGCCTCTTCTCCCAAATAAAACAAAGCAGCGGGAAACGAGCCTTCCCACGGCTTAGAAGCAGCTATGGGTGGAGACAGAAACCTAACGGGTGTCCGAATGTGTCTGAGAGGGGTGTACGCAATACCCACTCTAGGCCATTCGGATCTTATATGCGTGTGGTTGGTGCCAAAGCCGCTGTAACTTCCGATGCTGCACTGCCTTTCCTACACACACAGCAGCTCGCTGGGGGCATAAACAGGCAGCAGTTCAGCATCTTCCTAATTTTACCCCTTTGTTCCGACCAAAATTCTCTCCCTCACTGTTGCTTTTCAATCCTCATGAGGATACTGGTTTATTGACTTAAGAGAGATCACTGTCTCCTGCACACGCCCCAACCGGGACTCGAACCCACAACCTTTTGGTGTACAGGACGACGCTCTAACTGAGTCACCCGGCAGGACACTCCTCATTGTTTTCCCACAATGCCCAACACTGTGATTCAACTAACAAAGACTAATTGAGCACCTACTTCGCACAGGACTTTGTTGTCACTTACTGGGGGCAGAGACGTCATGGGGTCCGGGGTCCGGTGTGTGAGAGCCGGCACATGGTAATGAAGAGGAAGCTGAGCACAGCAGCGGGAGGAAGGGGAAGCGGGCAGAGCCCATGTGATGCGAGTGGAGGAAGTGGAATGTTTTTTTTTCCAGTTCGAGGAATCAAAGGCTTCAATGAGGCGGTGACAGGGATGGGAGGAGGGGGGAGGGCCAGCGACAGGCAGTGTTCACAATGCCTGCTTTTTCTGGAGCCTTTTCCTGGCCGCCCCAGAACAGACTGACCTCTCTTTCCTGAGCGCCTCTCACTCACTGTCCCCGCTGTTCAGCCAGAACTACAACGTGACACACCTTGTGACACTTCCTGACGCTCTGCTCCCACTGTGAGCCAAGTCTGCATGTCTTCCTCTAAGCTCCTAGCTGTGTGTCATCTCCCCATCACATCAGGGCCTCGGAGAGAGCTGAGGACCCGCACGAGAAGCAAGTCACAGCAGACGCCCCTGCCCGGCAAGAGAGCAGCTCAGCGCGTCTCTGCTGGACGAATAAATGGGCAGAACGGGGCTCACCGACCGCAGCGAGTCCTGCAAACACCGGACTTAACACACACATCTTGTAGAAAACGCCGAGGCACCCAGCAAGGGGGTCTTTTAGACCTGGATTAATCCTCATTGCTCCAGAAGCTGCAGGTCGAGGAGGGATGTCTTGGGCTGATGAAAATGTCCTGCCTTCACTATGGTGGTGGTTACACAACATTACGCACCTGTCACTAGTCACAGGCCTGTACGCCTACGAGGGGTTTCACCTAACCCATGTGACTTCAGACAAAAAGTCAGATCAGCACCTTTACTCAACGTTTAAAATTAAATTTATTGGGTAACATTAGTTAAAAGCATTAGCAAATTTCAGGTGCACAACCTGATAAATCTACAGCTGTCTACCCAAGCCTCGTCTCCTCGGTCACCATGTATGTGACCCCCTGGACCCTCTTTTTCTGAATGCTGGTGACCGGGATTCAGAAGTCAGTCTTTGTTTCGGGCTACAATCCACCTCCCTAATAATGTACTGACCCCGCCCTAAGATCGCTACATCGTCCTTGAGGCAGCCCGCCCCCAGGAGTGTGCTCCTGCAGCCTCGGCCAGGAAGGACCTTCTCTGCTGGAACAGCACTGTGGACGCTTTAGAAGCCTCCAACTCAGGGTCGCAACCCAAGGGAGAAGCAGGGGACTCCCCGCATCTGGGATGCTCTCTGCATGTACTGCAGGCACCATCCCACTTCCCTCTCTCTCTCTTTCTCTCTCTCTCTCTCTCTCTCTCTCTCTCTCTCTCTCTCTCTCTCTCTCTCTCTCTCTCTCTCCCTCTCTCCCTCCCTCTCTCTCTCTCCCCATGTGAACGCACCTCCTCTGGTCAGTAATCACATCTCCTGAGCACTCGCCTTTGCCCCTCCCACACCCCACAGGACCCCACACCCCACAGGAAGGACAGCTACCACCCTCGTTTAGACAGGAGGACAGACACCCCAGAGAGTGAAGTAACAAATTCAAGGTCAGACAGCGTTGAG
>PVJC01014695.1:0-36054 GCA_004026665.1 Murina feae
GGGAGCAGGAAAAGGCTGGCCTGACCACGAGGCGGGGTTTTCCCTGCTTTCTGGTGGCTGGAGGAAGATGGGCAGTAGGCAAGCTTGGGAGGCAGGCCGCACCCAGCCCTGGTCACAGCTCAAAAAAGAGAACAACATGCAGGGGAGGGCAAGAGTCTGAGAGATCAACACAGAGGGGGTGCCTGCTCCAAGCCTCCACGGTGTGCCTGGGGGCAGACCCCCGGCAGGTAGACACACACAGGAGGACTGCTCCGAGCCTCAGATGTGGCTGGGGGCAGGTCCCCAGTGGCCACACACACACACACACACACACACACAGAAGGCGCCTGGCAGACTGGGGCCATCATAGGACATCCACTGAGGGGTCCCAGACTGTCAGAGGGCACAGGCTGGGCTGAGGGACTCCCTCCACCCCGAGTGCACAAATTTTTGTGCACCGGGCCCCTAGTAAATAGTATAAAGGAAAAAGACCATGTCATTATCTCAACAGCTACCAAACAACTTTTTGCTTTTAAAATATTTTTATTGATTTTCTAAAGAGAAGGCAAATCAGAAAGAGTGAGCCCGGGTTATAACCTGGCTATTTCTTAAAAGTTCAGTATTCACTTACTATACCATCCAGAAATTCAACCCCTATGTGTTTATGCATTACTGAAGTTTAGTTTTTTAGTTGAAAGACTGGCAATACCAAGGGTTTCAGGATGTGGAGCACCCAGAACTATAAAATACACAACCACTTTAGAAGACTGTCTATTTTTTATGAATTTATCACCCCATAATCCACTCCAAGGAATTTATTCCAAGAGCAATGAAAACATATATTGACACAAACACTTGGACACAAGTGCTCATGATGGCTTTCTTCTTTTTCTTTTTAAGTTTTATTTTTCAATTACAGTTTGCATTCACATTATTTTGTATTAGTTTTAAGTGTGCAGCATAGTGGGTACATAGTCAGATTTACCAGGCAGGGAGGTACCATGATCATGGTGGCTTAATTCTTAGTGGCCCTAACCTGGAGTACAAATTTCCCAACCATAGGCAAATGGTAAATGAATAGTCTACTAGTACTCAGCAATAGAAAGGGACAAACCACAATGTACACAACATGGATAATTCTTAAAAACTTTTGCTGAGCAAAATAAGCCAGATGCAAAAGAGTACAGAGTGCTATTACATTACATGAAACTCCAGTAAAAACAAAACTCATCTATGGTGATAGAAGGCAGGTCAGTGGTTGCTTGGGGCGAGGGACACAAGGGAATTTTTACAGTGATATGAATGTCCTGTGTCTTGATTGTTGTGGCAGTTAACCCTGATGCCCATGTTCACCAAAACTCATTGAACTGAACACACATTTTATTGTGCAAAAACCACATCAATAAAGTTTATTTTAAAAGCATTTGGAAGCCACTGATCTCATGTGCATAGGGGCAATAATAGAATTATAGCATTTTGTTAAATGCTATATAAACAGAAGAAGCAAGTATATGTTGCTAATATAGTCAGATAAAATTTAATCAAAATTTAAGAAGAAACAGTAATACATGCACATGGTTATAAAATAAATAGTACACAAGGGATTATAATGAAAATAAATATCCCCTCCCCCATTCTTTCCCAGCCTCTGTAATTTTCCCCAGAAGTATCCACTTTTAATATTTTAACCCCTCTCTGCTCATTTTCCTCAAAGAACTAGAGAATAAACTGCTTGATATGGAACAGTTGATGAAAGGCATTTAATTGTGATATAAACCGGGAGGGCATGTAACTTAAGCTTAAGGCTGCTGATCTCTCTACATGGCAACAGTAGTTTCTCTGATTTGTACGAGATACTTCCACATTCTGGAGTTCTCAAATTCCCCAAAGTACATTTTTGTTTATAACTTGAAAGCCACCTGATGGCCAAACCCTGAATGTTTTAAATAAAAATCTGTGTAATGGAAACAAATTCTGATGAAAACATCCCTTAGGAAATGCCAGATCTGTAAGTTCCAGGAAGGAGGGAAAGAAGAGAGAAGTTCTGTTCATTATTGTGTAACTTGTTGGGATGCCATCCATAGTTTGTTTTTTGAGAAGCTATTGAAATAGAAAAATCAATATAGAGGAAAGGAAACCTTTCTTCAGCTCTCTCTCTCTTTTTTAGGTGATCTTAAAAGAAGTAAGAAGTAAATGAAAATATTATGTGTATGAGGAGCACATACTTGCCTTTAAAACAGAGAACACTGAACGGTGGCTATCAAGCTGCTTCACTGCAGGGTCTTACATAGTAGGCTTCATTTGTGCATTCATTAGCAACTATTTTGAAGCCCCTTTTTGGAGCATTGAGAATCAGAGATAAAAAGACACAGTCTTGCTCGGCCAGAGTGGCTCAATGGTTGAGTGTTGACCCATGAACCAAGAGGTCAGGGTTCAATTCCTGGTCAGGGCACATGCCCAGGTTGTGGACTCCATCCTCAGTAGAGGACGTGCAGGAGGCAGCTGATCAATGTCTCTCTCTCTCTCATCTATTTTTCTATCTTTCAAATCCTCTCCCTTTCTCTCTCTCTAAAGTCAATTTTTAAAAAAGTAAGTACTCTATAAGGGTTGACTATTATTCCACTATTGTGTTCACCCTATTAAAAAAAGAAAAGAAAACACACAGTCCCTCTTCTCAAAAAACTTAGTCTAGTGGGAGACATGTACAAAAAATTAAAATAGAAACAATAGTTATGTTCAGGGTGTACAGTGTATTGGTTAGGGAGATCGGGGCCAGGCAGGGAAGGTGGAGTAGCCTTGGAGAGGACAGCACTTGGCCTATAACTGAGGTGTGTGTCAATGGGCTTCTTAAGAGGTAAGGCAAAAGTATGTTTTGGGTAAGAGAACTACAAAGGAGTTCACTATTACAGAGAGGAAAATATATAGCATATGATGGTGAGAGGTAAGGCTGGAATATAGTGCCCTTGTGCCGTTACAGTTTTTTTGCTCATAAGCAAAAGTACTGACTCGGCTAATGTAAACAAAAAGAGGATTTATTGGAAATATGAGTAACTCTCAGAATTGATGGGAAAGCTGGAGAACTAGGTTTGGAAATAGGATCAAGGGCAGCTGTGAATTCCTGGGCAGCAGGAACGACCCAACTGTCTGTCAGAGTGAGTGATCGCCAATACATTTTTCCATCCCTGCATAGTTTTACTCAGGGTTCAAAATCCGGAGAGTCTATAATGGATCTTATATCCTGGACCCACCCATGTAAGGCACTCTGACTAATTGTCCTACCAACACTGCTCACAATAGGGAAAGGTAATTCCCCAAAGAAATCTAAATGCACCACCAAAGGAAGGGGAATTAAGGACATGCCTTGTGTGTTTGGGTTTTATGCTATAGACTATGGGAAACCACTGAAGAATTATGATTATGAAACTAAGATAATCAGAAATGTAGATTTTAGATCATCCTGGTTTAAATTGGAGGAAGAACTGAAATGATGAATAGTATGAGGCTGACTTGGATAAAAACTCTTACTTTGATTCTAGTGGGAGATGGTGAATTTGATAGGGATACAGAAGTTGTTAAGGTGGAGAGGAATAAATATATGAACGATATTTAATTTACAACACACTATAATCTTTTTTACCTTCATTTATTCTTTGTTCTATAAGGAGCTTTATAATTAATGTTTACCACTGGTTCTAATGCCAATGACTCTTTAGTCATTTTGATCGTCTCCAACTCTTCCTCTAGTAGATTTATTATCAGTGGCTCATAGGAGCAATATTCCCTGAGTATTTTCATGATGTAAAAATTTATCTGTGAGATATATATATATATATATATATACACACACACACACACACACACACACATATTAGTTTTGCTAGGTATGAAATTCTTGATTTGTATTTTTGTTCCTAGAGTGTCTAAAATATGTTATTTCATTTTCTTCTGGCATAAAATGTTGCCATTGAATCAAAATATACTAATCTAATTTTATTTCAAATTTTATGTCATGTATAGACTCTCCAAAGATTTTCTTTTTTAAAAAACCATATACTTTTACTAGATTATATCTTGGCGGCAATCATTCTATATCACCATTTTCAAGACGTACAATGTGCTTTTTCAATATGTAGTTTTAAAAAGTTTTTTATGTTAAGAAAGTTTTTTTGAATTATATTTTTTAGTATTTATTCTGTTCTTTGTTTTTATTCTTTAAGGACATCTGTTATCCACGTGTCAAATTTTCTTTGCCTGTCTTCAATATTTGCAACTTTCTCTCAAATGCTTTAGTTTTCTTCATTTCTTTTTTATTCAAAGAATGATCTTCCTTTTCATCTTTTTTTTTCTTACACTGTGTTCATTTGCTCTTGAGTTCATTCTAGTTTAGTCTTTCCTTTTTAAATGGTTTTTAAAATTTTGTATTTCTAATTCTTTTTGTTGTTCTGTCACCTTATTTCTGAATATTGCTAATGTTGACTTGCATTCTTTCATATTCTTTTTTTTTTAAGGGTAAAGTATTATGAATTTATTAGGTCATCTGGAAAACCAGATGGGTTGAGCCCCAAAATGGCACCAGCTCATGCTTTCATATTCTTGATGCCTTTTAGCAATTTGTGCAACAGTATATTAGCATGTTAATCTTTTTTTTCAGTATTTCTTTCCAGCATGATTTAATTGGGATGCTATTCTGCTCATTATTTTCTCTCTCTCTCTCTATCTTTTATTATAAGATTGTCAGGGATTTGAGTAGCAAATTCAAATATGGGATTTCTCTTGCCCATATTTATGTGAAATTAGTTGTCCTAAAATTTTTGAAGGAGGCTTGGTTTGATTATCTTTTTTTATATGTCACAGAGCTCACTCTTTTGTTGTTTTTGTATAATGTTAAAACAAAGGTGGTTTATGAGATTTCCTGGCTCTATTTTCCTGCCCCACTTTCATCTGGAATGTCTCCTTTCTTTTTTTTTGTTGGCTCTGCCCTGCTCAGTTTTTATTCCATTTCTAGCAGTTTCTTCCCAGTGTGGGACCCTATCCTGGAAAGGAACCATAGTTGGTTATTTCCTAGAGTATAGGTCCTAAACTGCTCTAGTCTATATAGACCTTCATACTGTGAGATCCTTGCTAGTGGGGTTTGCCCTTAACACTTTCTAGTAAATACCTATTAACTATTTAGGGTTTTCTTCTTAGGGCTGTCAAATACCTCATTGTTTCCTTCTATCTTTTTTTCTTACATGGATGACAGTAGCTCTTGGTGATTTTTTTCCCTACGTGCTTGTAATTTCAGGTTTATGGGATACTTGGTCACCTAGTTTTGTTGTAAATATTGTTCAGGAGTTTTGAGTTTTGCTATCTAATCATTATGTTTTTGTGGGGGGATTTGAGAAGCTCTAAAAGCTATGCCACCAGAACCATGCTGCCATCTTCCCAGAATCTTGGTATATACTTTCATTTTCACTGAAAGGTCTAATACTGTGGCTTCCACCCTGGCAGATGTGGCTCAGTAGATAGAGTGTCGGCCCAAGCACCAAAGGGTCATGGGTTCAATTCCCAGTCAAGGGCGTATACCTGGGTTGCAGATTTGATCCCTGCCTTGGTCAAGGCTTGTGCAAGAGGCAACTGATGGATATCTCTTTTTCTCTCTTTCTCTCTCTCTCTTCCCTTTTTCTCTTATACTCACTCTAAAAATCAATGGGAAAAATATCCTTGGGTGTGGATTAACAACAAAATAATCCTATATAATAAAAGGCTAATATGCAAATTGATTGAACAGCAGAACAACCAGTTGCTATGATGTGCACTGACCACCAGGGGGCAGACACTCAATGCAGGAGCTGCCTGCTGGTGGTCAGTGCACTCCCACAAGGCAAGCACTGCTCAGCCAGAAGCCAGGCTCACAGTTGGCGAGTGCAGTGGCAGTGGCAGGAGCCTCTCCTGCCTCAGCAGCAGTGCTAAGAATGTCCAACTGCCAACTTAGGGCTGCTCCCCTTGGGGAGTGAGCCTAAGCTGTCAGTCGGACATCCTCCAAGGGCTCCCAGACTGTGAGAGGATGCAGGCTGGACTGAGGGACCTCCCCCCTCAAGTGCACAAATTTCATGTACTGGGCCTCTAGTAGTAATAATAATAATAATAATAATAATAATCCTATATAAGAAAAGAGAAACATGGACTGTCCCTCTGCTACGCTCAAGCCCTGCCCACAAGCCAAACCCACCAGCCAATCAGGAGCAAGTATGCAAATTAACCCAACTAAGATGGCAGTGGCCAAGGAGCTGGAGCGAACAGGAGGCTTAGGTTGCACCTGACGATGGAGGAAGCCAAGCTTTCCATCTGCCCCTGGCAGCCCTGAGCTCTGCTCAAGGCTACAAAGTTTCAATTATAGAAGATAAATAAATCCCAGGAAAAAAAGAAAAAAAAAAGGAGAGGCTGGGAGCTTGGATCACGGGGGAAGGGGGGGGCGTGGCCAGCCTGAAAACAGCCATCAGCCCCTCACCCAGGCTGGCCAGGCACTCCAGGAGGACCCCCCCACCCTGAAGGGGCTGTGGGCAGCCTGAAAATAGCCCCTCACCTAGGCTGGCCAGGCACCCCAGCAGGACCCCCACCCTGATCTGGGACACCCTTCAGGGCAAACAAGCCAGCCCCCACCTGAGCACCTGGCCTCTATCCTATATAATAAAAGGATAATATGCAAATTGACCCTAGCAGCAGAACCACTGGGAATGACTGGTCACTATGACACACACTGACCACCAGGGGGCAGACGCCTAATGCAGGAGCTGCCCCTAGTGGTCAGCGCACTCCCACAGGGGGATCTCTGCTCAGCCACAAGCCAGGCTGACGGCTGCCAGTACAGCGGTGGTGGTGGGAGCCTCTCCTGCCTCAGCAGCGCTAAGGATGTCCAACTGCAGCTTAGGCCTGCTCCCCACTGGCAAGTGGACATCCCCTGAGGGCTCCCAGGCTGCCAGAGGGATGTCTGACTGCCAGCTTAGGTCCGATCCCCTGGGGAGTGGGCCTAAGCCAAGAGATGGACAACCCCCAAGGGGTCCCAGACTGCAAGAGGGCACAGGCCAGGCTGAGGGACCCCCCCCCCCAACCCCGAGTGCACAAATTTTTGTGCACCGGGCCTCTAGTCTATATATATAAAAGCCTAAGCAACTGGATGACATGACAACTGGACAACCAGATGACCAGCAGGTAGCTATGATGCTCACTGACCACCAGGGGACAGATGCTCAACCCAGGAGCTACCCCACTGATCAGTGCACTCCCATAGTGGAAGCACTGCTCAGCGGACTAACTGGCGCCAGACACCGGTCTCACGGCTGACTGTTGAGCACAGGTGCTGCAGCATGAGCCTCTCCATCATCTGGACCAGGACCAGGATCGGCACTGGTATCCAGACTGACTGGGCGTGAGCCTGTGGCTGCTTCTCTGGTGCCACATGAGGAGCAAGGCTGAAATGACAAGCAGCGGCTACATGGTCATGGGGTGCTGATGTCACCCTAGGATGGGTGCAGCAGGCCGGGATGAGAGGGAGTGGTGTGGTGCCTGGCCTGGGTGTGGCTCCCCCCGGCCGCCTGCAGCTTCATGTGCTACTTCATGTGGGATCGAGGGGGACAGCAGACTATAGCCAGATGAACTGGCAGGTAAGACTGGGCTATGGCGGTGCAGAGGTCCACTGATCCCCACAGGCCAGGCCAAGGGACCCCACCAGTGCACTAATTCATGCACTGGGCCTCTAGTAATAATAATAATAATAATAATAATAATAATAATAATAATAATAAATACTGGAGCTTCCTTCATGGGTATACTCTGTCTTCAGATCACTTGTTCTGAGGGAAGTCAGCTGCCATGTTGGGAGAATACTGAGGCAGCCAGTGGAGAGGTCAACCTGGCAAAGAACTGAAGACTCTAGCCAACATCCTATGAGGAACTATGTCCTGCCAAGAACATTAGTGAGTTTGAAAGTGCATCCTTCCCAGTCAAGCCTGCAGCTGACTGTTGGCCCAGCTTGACTCAAACATCATAAGAGACTTTGAACCAGAACTACCCAGCTAAACGGATCCTGGATTCCTGATCCTCAGAAACCATGAGATAAATGTTTGCTGCTTTAAGTGCTAACTTTGAGCGTAATTTGTTACTGAGTAACAGAGAATATGTAAAAACATTTATGAACAAATGATCCCACTTTGTAGGCCTATGTTTTGCTGACTTCAGTGATGTTTTTTCAACATTTTATTATAGGAAATTTCAAGCATGCAACAAAATCACAAGATTTTACAGTGAACAGCTATATACCCAGTACCTAGAGCCTATCAAAATTTTTCTGTGGCTTTTAATGTCATCATATAGAACTTGTAGGAAAACATTTCATTTGAAACATTCCAAAAAAATTTAACAAGTTATAGACTCCAAGATTATCACTTTTCAAGGCAAATTGTTCCCCTTTTTAGGCAGTTCTGTTTATTCAAGTATTCTTCCTTATTTTGAGTTTAGATTTGTTTTACTTAACTTATCTGTTGATCTTCTCATGGTGTCATGGAACATAAATTCATTCCCTCTCCCAACTGATAGTCATTTGACTATTTGGAAACAAGTGTTATGATTTCTCTGAATCCCCTTTTCTGAAGTCCCTTCATTTCTCAAGCTTCCCCTGTTCTCCCGCTTTGGCTGTTTTCCAACTGATTCCAGCTAGTGGGAAGCACTGGTAGAAGATTAGCAGGAGGGAGAAGCCAGGATCTTCACACAGCACCCCCTCTTTCTGTCCCGGTTGAAATCTGCAACAGAGACTATGTCTGCTCCATGCTCCATTATCAGCTAGACAGTCCTGCCTGGTTTCAGCTTTTTAAGGGAATCCTGGCCCCAGTAAAACTACTGCCCCTCTTTGGTCCTCCAGCTTAAGTGTGTAGAGTCTTCCTTCTGTTGGTGAGTTCTGGACCGTCTCACCATCCATTGTGCGCTTCTCTACTGCTCCATCAGCTATGTCATTAATTTCTTACATTAAATTTCCTCTGTTTCAAATACTTAGAGTGCTTTCTGTTTTCCTGGTTAGATCCTGACTGATAAAGGGATATCCCACATAATTTGGGGGGAAGATATGTCATCATAAGAGGGTACCTGTCGTGTTTACTAATTCATCTGTGATTTCTCCCAGATGCAGAAAATTATATTGCATGGATATGTTGGCTTATTTGTTTCCTGCCACCCAGATAACACTGGAGATATAAGAGAAACCATGTTTTCAAAGAAGCAGTTGGAATTAGATGACGAAAACTTATAATAATGATATTTTGGAAAATGGCTTATTAATGAATTGTAACAATAGGAAAGGCGGTGAGTGGTCTTTGGAATGATATCCTGTAAATGAGATCTAGAAACTTGATACCCAAGGAAGAACTAGGAAATGAAAGTCAGGCAGGTGACGGAAAAGCTGAATGTACATTGAAAGGCTCCTTTCAGTCAGAAAAAAAGAGACCCAGGCATAATGAGATGTAAACACCAGTAATGCTGTGTGACTCATCGCTAATGTTTAAAAAAAAACAACAGGAAAAATCAACGCATCGTCCATTAGGAGTGTTTCTCATTATGTACATAGGTTAAATATTCTATTTATTGTAATTCTCCTAAAATTTCAACAAGATGTCATTGTGATTTTCGTGTATTTCCATCTACACTGCGGGTCCTGAATACATTTAAGAATTAGAGAAGAATGAGGAATAAATATGTGAATTTCAAAAATGTTTCTGGAAATCACCATCATACAATGATGACGTCAACATTAAATAGTGGAATAAATATTTAAAAAGAAAAAATGTGTAAGCCTCTAAAGGATGAAGGAATTCTGATTAATCAACAGCAGTGATGAATTATAAATAGCGAACCTTGCCAAATTGGTGTGAACGGTTTTCTGGGGGGTTTTTGGATTATGAATTCCAGTAACAAGAGGAGAGACGTGTTGAATAGTCTAGATTGGCTATCAGTAAAGCATTTTGATCTAGCATCTTGTGAAATCTCAATTACGAAATTAATTTATAGTGATTTCCAGGTGAGAGTGGTAACTGGAAACTTTCAAGGAAGATTTAGAGGAACAATGAGCAATGAGAGGGAATTTTTAAAAAAACTTTTCAATTGTGAAATGTATATAGAAGTTTATATAATGAAAATGCACTATTTAAAGAAAAATCTAAAGTGAAACTGAGTTCAAGAGCTAGAACATTGCCAGTACCATAGAATCTTAAGTTGCATTTGTTTTCCGTCACAACTCCCTTCTAACTCTCCAACTCCAGAGACAGCCATTATCCGAACCTTTATGGCCATCATGTCCTTGCTTTTTTTTTTTTTTTTAACAGTGTTACCATCCACGTATGAATTTCCTAACAGGAAAGTAGCTTTGCTTGTTTTGAACTTTATTTATTTATAGATATATTTTTATTGATGTAGAGAGAGAGGAAGGGAGAGGGAAAGAGAGACAGAAACATCGACGAGGGAGAAATATTGATTGGCTGCCTCCTGCACACTCCTACTGGGGATGGAGCTAGCAACTGATGCACGTGTCCTGGCCAGGAATCAAACTTGGTTCATAGGTCTATGCTTAACCACTAAGCCATACCAGCCAGGCTGTTTTGAACTTTATATATATGGAATCATATTGTATATATTATTTTGTATCTAGCTTTTTATTCAATATTAGAGGCTCAGTGCATGAAATTCATACACGGGGGTAGGGGGGGAGGCTCAGCCCAGGCTGCACCCTCTCTAATCCTGGACCCCCTACTGGGGATCGAGCCTGCAACCATGGCATGTGTTCTTGACTGGAATCAAACCTGGGACCCTTCAGTCCACAGGTCCATGCTCTATCCACTGAGCCAAATCAGCTAAGGCCTTGTTCTTGATACTTGTAAACTGTATTAGCTTAGGTTCTTTTCCCTGTGTTTTGTCATTTCAGGACACAGACTAAAGAAGTTAACTCTGGGCCCCAGTGATTTGCTCAATTGGTTAGAGCATTGTTCTGTCTGATATGCCAAGGTTTTGGGTTCCATCCCCACGCAGGGTACATACAAGAAAGAATCAATAAGTGAATGCTTAAATAAGTGGAACAACAAATTGATATTTCTCTCTCTTTCTCTTGCTCTCTCTGTCTCTCTCCCTCTAAAATCAAATAATAAAAAAAAAAGGTAGCAACCCTGTCTGGGACATGAATTTTTGTGACAAAAGTAGAAGCAATAGCTCTGAGAGAAACTCATTAAGACGCTTATGGATGTTATATGTAGTATGTCTGCTCTGCTCACACTCTATTAGTCAAAGCATGTCTTACGGCCAAACCAAAAGTCAATTAGGTAGTATGTATACTCCTCCCACAGGAGACATGGCAAGTCACATAATGTGGAGAGATATATACTTCTTTTTAAAGGAAAGCTGGTGCAATTTGCCACTACTATCAATGTTCCCATATTTGATTATCACAGGCGTTATTATGAGTGTTCTTGTGCATATATCTCAATGCAAATATGTCAATAACACACTGTCTTAATTATTGTAGCTTTAAAATATATCTTGATATCCAAAAACAACTTATTCTTCTTCTTCAAAAGTATCTTGGCTCTTCTTGGCCTTTTGTATAGCCATAAAAAAGGTAAGCATGTAAATTCCACACATCTTTTAGAGTGTTGATTTGGGAGAATAGTGAATCTACAAATTAGTTTGGAGGGACTTGACATTGTTACCAAATCAAGAATTCTAAACTATGATTTTGGAATACCTTTCTATTTTATGTTTTCTCTAACAACTCTCTGTGGAGTTCTAGACTATTTCCTATAGAGGTCTTATACATGTTTGTATTTAGAAGATTGTGTGGCACATAGAAAGTGCTCCATAAATGTTTGCTTAATATTTGTTTCACAAATGAATAGGCAAATCTTTAGAAACAAAAAGTAGATTAGTGATTGCCAGGGGTTGTGGGGAGGAAGAATGAGGAGTGATTGCTAATGGTCGCAGGGTTTCTTTGGGGGTGGTGGTGATGAAAATGTTCAGGATTTAGATAGAGATGATAGTTGCACAACCTTGTGAATATACTAAAACCCACTCAATTGTACATTATAAAAGGGTAAATTTGATATATGAATTATATCTCAAAAATTTGTTGGCCTTTAACAAAATAAGTTATTATTAATGCCACTCTTTCCTGAGTACAGATAAACAGTTCTTAGACAGAATAGAACTTTATGAATGCAGCTCATTATACAACCCATACCCCAAGATTATAAATAGCTATTTCAGTTCCTCAGTACTCAAGGACTTGTAAGAGTTTGAGATGATATGTACATTTTGTTCTTTTCTTTAAGGCTTTAATTTTAGAGCAGTTTAGACTCACAGAAAAATTGAGCAAAAAGTACAGAGATTTCCCACATACTCTCTGCCCCCACACATGCATAACCTCCCCCATTATAAACATCCTCCACCAGAATGGTACATTTGTTAGAGTTGATGAACCTACAATGACATGTCACAGTCAACTTAAGTCCATAGTGTATATAGGATTCACTCATGGTGTTGTACATTTCATAGGTTAGGACAAATGTGTAATGACATGTATCCATCATAATGGCATGATATTGAATATTTTCACTGCCCTAAAAAATTGTCTGTGCTCGACTTATTCATCCCCCTTCTCCCCCCAATCCCAACTCTGCCAACCCCTGGACTTTCTACCATTTCCATAGTCTTGCCTTGTCCAGAATGTCATAGCGTTGGATTCATACAGTATGTAGCCTTTTCAGATTTGCTGCTCTCACTTAATAATATACATTTAAGACTTAATAGTTCAGTTTTTTCAAGACTTAATAGCTCTTTTTTTTTAGCACTGAATAATATTCCATTGTCTGGATGTACAATTTACTTACCCATTCACCTACTGAAGGACCTTTTGTTGCCTCCAGGCTTTGGCAATTATGAATGAAGCTGCTATGAACACTCACGTGCAGGTTTTAATTCAGACATAGTTTTCAGCTTTTGGAGACAAATATCAAGGAGGATGATTGCTGGATCATATGCTAAGAGTATGTTTAGTTTTAGAAGGAACTGTAAAATCATCTTCCAAAGTGGCTATATATCATTTTGCATTCTCATTAGCAATTAGAAATGAGGATTCGGTTTCTTCCACATCCTCACTGGCATTTGGTGTTAGTGTTGCAGATTTTGGCCTTTGTAACAGGTATATAGTGGTATTTCATTGTTTTAATTTGTATTTCACATGTTAAATTGCCTTCTGTATATCTTCTTTGGTGAGATGTCTGTTAGGACTTTGGCCCATTTTTAAAAAATATGTTTTTATTGATTTTTTGAGAGAGAGGAAGGGAAAGGGAGATAGAAACATCAATAAGAGAAAAACATCAACATGGATTGGCTGCCTCCTGCACACCCCATACTGGGATTGAGCCCACAACCCAGGCATGTGGTCTGACCAGGAATCAAAATAGCGATTTCTTAATACATGGGTCGATGCTCAACCACTGAGCCACATCAGCTGGGCCTTTGGCCCATTTTAAAATCAGATTGTTTGTTTTTTTAATGTTGACCTTTAAGAGTTCTATGTATATTTTTTGCAGTCCTTTATCAAATGTGTCTTTTTCAAATATTTTCTCCCAGTCTGTGGCTTGTCTTCTCATCCTCTTGACATTGTCTTTCACTGTGCAGAACTTTTTAATTTTAAAGAAGTCCAGCTTATTAATTATTTCTTTCATGGATTAAGCCTTTGGTGTTATATTAAAGTCATCACCTTACCCAAGGTCATCTAGGTTTATCTCCTGTGCTATCTTCTATGACTTTATAATTTTACATTTAGATCTGTGATCCAATTTGAGTTAATATGGTCTGTATCTAGATGATGATGATGATTATTATTATTATTATTACCAGGGGCTCAGTGCACAAATTTGTGCACCTTGAAAGGACCTGTGGGCCCCAAGACTGCAGTGGGTACAGGGGCGGGTCTCAGCTCATCCTCTGTTCCCTCCCCCAGCCCCTCTTGCCATGCTCTCTCTCCTCTGTCTGCCAGTAGCTCTGCTTCTGCCACCACCACTCCCACATGTTGATGGTGCTGGCCCCAGGCTTGCACCTGCTGATAGCACAGAGCAATTGGGTCTTGCCCAGCAGTGGGTACAAGTGGGGCCGGTGGCATCAGTGGGTGGGAGCGGTGGCTGCTGCCTTGATTGTCTCTCAGGAGCAGGGGAAGGTGGAGAAGTTCTCAGGAGAGATCGGCGCTGGCAGTGGGTGCGAGCAGGGCTGGCAGTACAGCAGGTGTGAGTGTGGGGCGGGACCCTGGCACGTGGGAGCAAAGAACTTTCAGTAACCACCAGAGGCTCTTCCGCATGACAGCGACCAGTGCCCCACCTTGGTCTGGTGCCCCACTCTCACCACTCCACCATCCCATAATGACCGACACCCGCCATGTTTCTCACATGGCCCCTGGTGGTCAGTGCATGTCATAGTGATCAGTTGTTCAGTTGTTCTGCTGTTTGGTCTATTTGCATATTAGGGTTTTATATAGAGAGATTATTATTTGTCATGTGCATATCCAATTGTTCTAGCACCATTTTTGAGGAGATTCCATTGTAGCTATATAAAATTTTAAATTACTAAGTGCCAATCCCTGCTTCCTCCTCCTTCTCAAATTTTAAAAAGAGGATCATATAAGAGAGTAAGAGGAACAGCATCAGAGAAAACTGGTATGACTATTTGAGAGGTCAACTTAATAACAATGCAAGGGATATGAAAATGTTTAAACCCTTTGATTTGTAATTCCATTTTTTAAAAAAATCAGTTCTAAGAATTTAAGTGGAAATGCAAACACAAATATTCACACAGCATACTTTTTAACTGTGAAAAAAATTGGAAATAGCCTAGCTTTCATGGCAACACTACAGTAAATTATGGTAAGTCTAAATGATCCATCCATTAAAATGCTTTTGAAAAATTTTTGGTAATGTGAAAAAATGCTTAGCTTATGTTGTTTTAAAAAGCAATAATAAAAATCATAATCAATTAGATTTTTAAAAATCTATATTTAGCCCAGCCAGAGTGGCTTCGTGGTTGAGCATCAACTTATGAACCAGGAGGTCACAGTTTGATTTCTGGTCAGGACATATGCCTGGGTTGCAGGCTCCATCCCCAGTGGGGGGTGTGCAGGAGGCAGCCTAACAATTATTCTCTCTCATTATTGATGTTTTTATTTCTCTCTCTTTCTTCTTTAATTTCTGAACTCATTTTAAAATAGGAAGAAAATGCACCAAACACTATCAGTCATCATCTCTGAATTGTAGAATTATGGCTGATGTTTTAAAGTTCTTTATCCAATTTTTCTGTAATAAGCACATAGTAATACTGTTTGCTTATTTACTGATTTTGTTGTTGTTGTTAATCCTCACCTGAGGATATTTTTCCATTGATTTTTAGAGAGAGTGGAAAGGAGAGGGAGAGACACAGGGAGAGAAACATCGATGTGAGAGAGACACATCAATTGGTTGCCTCTCACACATGAGGGCCAGGATGGAGCCTGTAACTGTGGTAGGTGTCCTTAATCAGAATCAAACCTGGGACCCTTCACTCCATGGACCTATGCTTTATCCACTGTGCTAAACAGGCTAAAGCGATTATTTTTATTCATTTGTTTTCTTACTTTTGAGAGAGAGAGAGAGAGAGAGAGAGAGAGAGAGAGAGAGAAAAGAAGGGAAACATTGATTTGTTATTCCAAATTTATGCATTCATTGTTTGCATCTTGTATGCCTGACTATGGACCAAACCCGCAACCTTGGTGTATCAGGACCATGCTCCAACCAACTGAGCTACCTAGCCAAGGCCATAGTAATACTTTTTTATTTTGAGTATTTACTGAAAAAAACTTGTCTCTCGCCCTAACCAGTTTGACTCAGTGGATAGAGCATTGGCTTGAGGACTGAAAGGTCCTAGGTTCGATTCCGGTCAAGAACATGTACCTGGGTTGCGGGCACATCCTGAGTAGGGGCTGTGCAGGAGGCAGCTGATCAATGTTTCTCTCTCATTGATGTTTCAAGCTTCTCTATCCCTCTACCTTCCTCTCTGTAAAAAAAAATCAATAAAATATATTAAAAAAACACACAAAACTATGACTTTTGTTATGTAAATAATGTTAAAACTGGTAGAAAGGGTACATATTCAAGTATGTATTCTTAGTTCCCCATCTCACCATATTCCAAGAAGAAATTCTTAAGTAATTGTCAAGTATGTTCCTAAGAGACCTCAGGGTTGGAATCATAGCTGTTGTTATCTTCTACAAGCAGGAAAATGTTTATCTGTAATGGCTGATTTGCTTAAGTTTTTCAGGCTAATAAGCCTGTATTGTCTGGGCTAATAGAACTGAGGTAGTCTCTTGTGAGAGTGATATAATGTCCTTTGTTGTGGTTGTTAATCCTCACCTGAGGATATTTTTCCATTTATTTTTAGAGAAAGTAGAAGGAAGAAGAGACAGAGAGAAACAGTGATGTTAAGAGAAACACAGGGATTGGTTACCTCCTGCAGGGTCCCAGACCAGGGCCGGGATTAAGACTGCAACCAGAGAAATCACTTTAGGAAACCTGTAGACTATATCACACTCTCCCTGGAAAGTGTGGTCGCAGTGGTTAGAGCATTGCAACCAAGGTACACGCCCTTGACTGGAATTGAACCCAGGGCCCTTCAGTTTGTGAGCTGATGCTCTATCCACTGAGCCAAACCAACTAGGGCTCCTTTGATTTTTTTTTTTTTTTAGAGAGAGTGGAAGGTAAGAAAGGAAGGAGAGAGAAACTTCATTGTGAGGGAGGCCTATCAATTGGTTGCCTTCCGCATGCTCCCTGATAGAACCTGCAACTCGGTAAGTGCCCTTGACTGAGAACCCCTTGCTGCTTGGGCCAATGCTCTAACCACTGAGCATACTTTCCAGGGAGAGAGTGATATAGTCTTACAGGTTTCCTAAAGTGATTTCTCTGAGGAAGAAAGAGGATTGATTGATAACTCCTACACACTCTTCAAGTCCAGCTCAAGCATTCTATACTTCCGGAGACCACTGATGGGCACACCAACTCCACCCCAGTCTGGGATAGGTATATCACTGAATCCTTCATTTTTCTTACTATCTTTGCACTCACTGCATTGATTAATAATGATTGTTTTTTGTATAAGCTGCCCTCTTTCAAGGTGGGTCCAGGTTTTGCTCAATTTTGTAGCCCAGACATCTGGTACATTATTAATATTCAGCATGCTTGATGAATACCTGAGGAACAAATGAATGATGAGCAAATTGTATGAGATGGCAGGCTAATGAGAGTCCAACTGGATTCCATGGGATGTCAGTGAATCTGTTTGAAAATTGATCACACTAGGCAGATGGCCACAGGAACATATATCAGATTTTAGGGGTCAGATTCTCAGACGGACTAAACGGCATACCAGGAAAGAACGGAATGACAGGAATTTCTGCTGGTAAAAAGATTATTTCTCAAGTCTGTTTTTCAAAGTCTGCCTCCAGGCTGCCAGCATCACAACCACTGTGCGCTGATTTACAGTGTAGATTTCCGGGCCTCTTCTCAAGTCCTTCTGAATCAAAGTTTTTGGAGCTGGGCTGAAGGAACCTGCCTTTGAACAGCTTCCCAGATGGCACTCTAAGGTGAGAGGGTCTCAGGAGTAGGTCATTTAGAGCTAGAGTCTGAGCACCCTGGAATACTTTGTTCTGCAAAATCTGCTCTGTGAGAGTTTTCAACCCACCACAACAGACTTGTGGCTCCATCTCAGAGACTGCTGTTCAGTAAGTTTAGGGTGAATCCTGAGAATACATGTAGGAAAAAAAGCAGGTGCCAGCCCAGCAAGCACTGAGTATATTTAGACATAAGCTATCTAGTTTGGGAATGAGAATTTTTTCCGTAAAAATTTGTGAAACTATTCACAAACCTTTTAATTTATTATATATTTTGACTAGTCTGTAATTTATTTATTCTATGCAAATAATGTGCTTTTTGAGACATGGGAAGATAAATTAGACATAGCTTTTATGTTTAAGGCTCATATAATTGGAAAAATAAGGTGTGTGGAAATAATTGTTGTAATGACATGGCTCTCAGATTCTGATGCTGAAACCTTCTAGTAAGGATCTTGGAATGCGGGAGGCCAGAATGAACCATGAAAGCTGTCACAAAGCCCCGTCATTGTGTCCAAAGAACATAATTTTGGGGTCAGTCTCTGAAGATCCCAAAATGAGGGGTCACGACACGGTTGCAGGATTTCTTATCAGTGCGGATACTGGCCAACAAGTAGAGAGAGAGAATCGTATGAGCCAGTGTAAGTAATACTGTTGAAAGGAATAGTTAGAAACTGTGTAAGGGGTCAGAGCTTTGACTGAAAAACAAACTCCTGGGACAGACTACAGTTCCGGAAGGAAACTGGAGTGAGAACCAGGGACCCAAGTTGGAGGTCTTTGTCTAGACTAACCATGCACATTGGAGTGGTAAACAGGAAGACTCAATTCAGTGTTCCTGCAGACATCCAAGACTGTTCACACCAGGCCAAGGGCAGCCCACTACATCCTCACTAGAGGAAGAGGGACAGAAATTGTGCCAGGTGAGGTCCTCCATAGTTTGGAGCTGGGGGATGGGGGGTGGAGGGTTGATGCTGGGAGGAAACTGCAGGTAGCAGGCTCTCTGTGCCTACAAAGGTCTGGGGCAGGGGTGGAACTAGCAGGAAACAGTTCATCTAACACTGCTTTTTGCATAAATCCAATTGGACTGAAAGAGAAGTGGGAATCAGGATAAGTTTTTATGGAGGAGCGAGAATTTGAAAGGAACTTGAGAAATCAGTGCTAAGTAAGGAAAATGAAACATACTGGTCTGGATTAACAAGGTCACTCCTGGAGCCCTTCTTATTATTAGGAGTTATGTAGCAATTCATCAAAATCTTGGCCCAGTGACAGAGTTAAATATTTTCGTTGTGTGTATGCAATCGAATCCTAGAATTAAAAAAATAAAATCTTGAATGTATGCCATTTGACTCTAGTGACTTTTCCCCAGGTTTCTGACCTGTCAATTCTTTTCTTTCATCACTGAAAAAATATTCCCATTCTTTCTGGCCTCCATGGTTTCTTTATTTTTTTTAAATTTCTTTTTCTTTTTTTTTTCTTTTTTTAAAATTAAATCTTTATTGTTCAGATTATTACAGTGGTTCCTCTTTTTTACCCCCAATAGCTTCCACCCCACCCTCTTCCCTTACACCGCCCCCCTCACTGTCCTCATCCACAGGTGTACGATATTTGTCCAGTCTCTTCCCGCCCCCCACATCCCTTCCCCACCCCCGAGAATTGTTAGTCCACTCCCTTTCTATGCCATAATTCTATTATATTCACCAGTTTATTCTGTTCATCCCATTTTTTATTCACTTGATTTTTAGGTTCACTTGTTGACAGATATATATTTGTTGTCACTTTGTTGTTCATAATTTTTATATTTACCTTTTTCTTCTTCTTCTTAAAGGATATCTTTCAGCATTTCATATAATATTGTTTTGGTGGTGATGAACTCCTTTAGCTTTTTCTTATCTGTGAAACTCTTTATCTGACCTTCAATTCTGAATGATAACTTTGTTGGGTAAAGTAATCTTGGTTGTAGGTTCTTGCTATTCATCACTTTGAATATTTCTTGCCACTCCTTTCTGGCCTGCATAGTTTCTGTTGAGAAATCAGTACTCCCTTGTAGATAACTAACTGTTTTTCTCTTGTTGCTTTTAAGATTCTCTCTTTGTCTTTTGCCCTTCGCATTTTAATTATGATGTGTCTTGGTTTGGTCCTTCTTGGGTTCCTTTTGTTTGGGATTCTCTGCACTTCCTGGACTTGTAAGTCTATTTCTTTCACCAGATAGGGGAAGTTTTCTGTTATTATTTCTTCAAATAGGTTTTCAATATCTTGCTCTCTCTCTTCTTCTGGCAACCCTATAATTCTGATGTTAGTATGCTTAAAGTTGTCCCAGAGGCTCCTTACACTATCTTCATATTTTTGGACTCTTTTTCTTTTTGCTTTCCCAGTTGAGTGCTTTTTGCTTCTTCGTATTTCAAATCTTTGACTTGATTTTTGCGATCCTCTAGTCTGCTGTTGGATCTCTGTATAATATTCTTTATTTCAGTCAGTGTATGCCTAATTTCTAGTTGGTCCTTTTTCATATCCTCAAAGGTCTCACTAGATTTATTGAGGGTCTCACTAAATTTATTGCCGGTTTCTAGAAAATTCTTGAAAAACCTTAAAACTGTAGTTTTGAATTCTATATCCAGTTGTTTGCTTTCCTCCATTTCTGTCATTTGTGATCTGTCTCTTTGTCTCTGCATTTTGGCTGCTTCCCTGTGTTGATAGGGTGGCTTTTTGTGGTAGGTGTCCTATATGGCCCAGTGGCTCAGCCTCCCCAATTACCTGAAGTGGACACTCTTGATGCACCCCTTTGGGGGCTTTGTACACAGTCTTGTTGTAGTTAAGCCTTGATTGTTGTAGGTATCACTGGGAGGAATTGACCTCCAGGCCACTTGGCTGTGAGAATCAGCTGTGTCTATGGTGGGAGAACTTCTGTGCTGGAAACACCCTTATGGGGCAAGACTTGCTTCAGTGGGGCTTTGGTGCTTACTGAGTCTGCCCCTTGAGTGTGTCCCTTGTGGATCTGAGTTGTTGTCTGGATGGTCCCACTCTGACCACTGGGTACACTGGCTCTTGGATCTCTAAGGAGGTGCTAATTTAGCATCTGCCTGAGCAGGAGCTACGGAGAGATCTGCAGATTCCTCTTCTTTGTTTGTGGTTTGGAGGTGCCCAGATAAAGCCCAACTGTGAAGCAATGCAGGCTTCTGTGGGGCCTTCGGCCTTCTTTTGGATGTTCTGGGTCTGTCTGACTCAGCTGCAGTTTGTTAGGTAATTGTCTATTGCAAAGGGCCAGGCCTTTCATATGCAAAAGCCTCTGCATGCAGCTTGGATGGGGCAGAGTCTCAGGGAATCAACAGGGCGGAGCAAACAGCTATGGCTGATCCTCAACCCAGCCCTAGGAAGCCCCAGGTCTCAGTGTCCCTCAGTAATTGCCGAAAGCACTGCTGAGAGAAAGCCTCTCTGGAGTTCCTCCCAATGCCAAATAGTCCATTTTTTTCTCCGTGTGAGTCTGGATCCCCAGAAACTCGCCCAGAACTGGAGTTCAGAGCCATTGGGAGCTTGTGCCTCCCTCTGGATTGAAAAAGACAACTGCATCCTCAGTTGTCAGCCCTTTCCGCGCCTCTGTACTTCTGCACTTTACTTCTGCATCTCCTCTGAGTCTTGGTGTGTTTTCCTATTCCCTTCTAGTAATAGAATTTCCACTCAGCCAGCCTTCCTGTGGTTCTGAGTGGTGTCTGTTTTTTCTTTTTGTTGACTTTTTAAAAAATACATTTTATTGATTTTTTACAGAGAGGAAGAGAGAGGGAGTGGGATAGAGAGTTAGAAACATTGATTAGCTGTCTCCTGCACACCCCCCACTGGGGATGTGTCCACAACCAAGGTACATGCCCTTGACTGGAATCGAACCCAGGACCCTTGAGTCTGCAGGCCGACGCTCCATCCACTGAGCCAAACTGATCAGGGCTGTATTTTTAACTGGTTGTGCAAGGCAACAATTTCAGGTGTTTACCTATACTGCCATCTTGGTTTCTCCTAAACTTATTTTTCAATTACAGTTTACATTCACTATTATTTTTATTAGTTTCAGGTGTACAATATAGTGGTTAATCATAAACTTTACTAAGTGAGTCCTTCTCCCCCACCCCCCATATTTCAAGTCCTCACCATACATAGTTATTACAGTACTAGTGGCCGGTGCATGAAATTCATGCAGAGGGTGTGTGTGGGGTGTCCCTCAGCCCAGCCTGCACCCTCTCTAATCTGGGACCCCTTGGATTGCAGTCAGACATCCCTCTCGCAATCTGGGACTGCTGACTCCTAACCATTCACCTGCCTGCCTGCCTGATCGCCCCTAACAATTCTGCCTGCCATCCTGCTTGCCCCCAACTGCCCCCCCCTTGCCAGCCTGGTTGCCCCCAACTACCCTCCCTGGCTGGCCTCATGGCCTTCAACTGCCCTCCCCAGCCAGTCTTCTGAAAGGTTTCCCAGTCTAATTAGCATATTACCCTTTTATTAGTATAGATTATTGACTATATTCCCTATGCTGTAGTTTACACCCCTGTAACTATTTTGTAACCACCAATTTATACCTTCTTAGTCCTTCCCTTCCCTGTTTCACCCGACTCCACAACCGCCCATGGCTTCTCATAAGAAATTCACTGTCATTCAAATTGTTTTTCCAAAACAGGTAATGTCTCATCTGTGTCATCTGAGTGTTGGCTTCTATTGGTTGTCCTCTTTCACTCAAGTTGGGATCTTGGATCTTAGTCATTCTCCACTGAAATATGACATTTTCATATTATGTTTTAAATATATAGGGTGTCCCAAAAATATATACACACTTTTATTTTCATTTTTTAAAAATGTACACACATTTTAGCAGCTGATAGCTCAATTGATGTTTCTTTTCCAATTTAATTCATTGGAATTAATAATGACATTCAAAGTGTGTATACATTTTTTGGGGGGACACCTTATAAAATTCTAGATCTCATTTAAACCTATTTTATTTTTTAAAATTTTAGAGAGTGAGGAAGGGAAAAGGAAAGAAAGATCTATGTGAGAGTGGAATCTTAATCAGCTGCCTCCTTCATGCCCCTACTAGGTATCAAGCCGACAACCAACGCATGTGCCCTGACCAAGCATTGAACCAGCAACCTTTTGGTGCATAGGATGACACCCAACCAACTGAGCCACAGTGGCCAGGGCTATTTAAATCTGTTTTAGTTGGCTTTCTCTTACATCATTCCAGCAGGGGGAGTTGGGTATACCATCTTGTTACTGTTAAGTGGAGGCGGAAATGCATATTTGTTGCTTGGTTTCCATTGATATATGAATGGGATGCTCTTCGTTATTGTTGGTTGGGGGTTGGAATTCCAGATGGCCACATGGTCTATTAAAAGCTTGGGCTGGGTGTGGTGCCTGCCCCCTGAAGGGATAGGCACACAGGGAGAGAGCCAGCTCCAAAAGCTCTTTTATTATATACTTGAGTTATAGGAAGTTACATCACATCTGAGTGGGGCTTTGACATCACGAGGTCCATCCCCTTAACACTGGGCAGGAGAGTCAGACTGAGTGGCATCCAGTCTTTGACTGGTCCCACCTTCAGGACATGGCTTTGCCTTTGCACTGAATCCCAGCTGACGTAAATTAAGCCGAGTGTATTCTAATGGCCCTTAACATTTTGTTGGGCCTTTTCTTGACTGTACCCATTGGTTTTAGGGTTGTCAACTTTTCAGATCCAAGTCTGGTACGTAAATGAGCCAGAAAGAAAATCCATTGAACCTGCCATATGTCATTCCTTGGGTCTTAAGGTTCCTTGCTGGTTAATCTTCTCTCCACCTTTTTCTCTGGAATGGTGTAAGAGAGTCTTAAGTTTGTTTTATATATAAGATTTAGGGGTTTTAGTTGTAATCAATTAGAAGGAATAAGGAATTATTTGTTCATTCTACCTTCCTGGAAATGCAATTATCTTGCGAGTTAGTATTTCCCAATGTGAGTTTCCCTGATATTCCCTCAGGATTAGATCTGGGTTATGCTAATTTGGCTGTAGTTCCACTGAAGTGATGCTGAGTTTTTTTTAGTGCATCATAGCAGAAGGCACATGCTGTCAGTCAATATCATTTCCAGTGATGTTAACTTTGATCACTTGGTTAAGGTGATGTTTGCCAAGCTTCTCCACTATGAAGTTACTATTTTACCTTTTAAGGTTAAGAAGCATTTTGTAGGGAGATACTTTGAGACTGAGCAAATATCTTCTTACTCTTCAAACTTTCACCCACTAGTTTTAGCATCATACACTGATAACATTTGTCTGCATCAATTATTATGACGGCTTTCAAATGATAATTTTTCAATTTTATCATTCCTTTGTTTTTTATTAATTTATGTTTAACTGAAAGAAACTCTTCTGTACCATTCATTCACTCATTCATTCATTTATCTATATATTGATTAGTGTGTGAATTCTTGTAAGTAATAATACTATACTATAATTACTTATTTTGATGCTCAAATTATCTCAGATTTGGCCAGTGAGGTCTCCCTTTAGGTACTTCCTATCCCTCTGTGATATGACTTTATTCAAAGATAACAGGTAGAGCCCTAGCCAGTTTGCTCAATGGTTAGATGATTGGCCTGGGACTGAAGGGTAGCAGGTTGGATTCCAAGTCAAGATCATGTGCCTTGGTTGCACGCTTGATCCCTAGCCCCAGTTGGGGCACATGCAGGAGGCAACCAATCGATGTGTCTCACACTGATGTTTCTCTTTCTCTGTCTCTCCCCCTCCCTTCCACTCTCTATAAATCAATGGAAAAAATATCCTCAAGTGAGGGATAACAAAAAATAAAATAAAATAAAATAAAGGAAGGAAGAAAAGAAATACTGTTATTTCTCCCTGCTTAAAAAAGAAGACAGCATCTAGAAATATATGTTAAAAAATCTCAAATAATCTATAAAAATGCTACTAGAACTATGAGTGAATATTATAATGTTGTAGGACACAAGAATAATATCCAAAAAATCAAGCACATTTCTATATAATAGCAGCAAGCAATTGAAATTAAAATGTTAAAAAATACCATTTACAACAGCAAAAAGCCTGAAATATTTAAGGATAAATCTAATGAAATATGTGCAAGATTTGTATGTTGAAATTATAATTGATGAGAGAAATTAAAGAAAACTTAAACATGTATGGAAGAGTCGATATTGTTAGCTGTTGATTCTTCCCAAATTTACCTGTGAATTTAATATAAACCCAATGAAAATCTCAGGAGCCTTTCTGGGTAGAAATTGGTAAGCTTATTCTAAAATTTATATTTAAAAAATAAATCTAGAATAGCCCAAATAATTTTGAAAGTGGACATAGGTAGAGGATTCATACAACTTAATTTCAAGACTTATTGTAAAGTTATAGTAATTGAGACTGTGTGTTATATATCAATGGAAAAAATAGAGTCCAGCCCAGTTGGTGTGGCTCAGTGGTTGGGCATTGACCTATGAACCAGAAGGTCTCGGCTGGCTTTCTAGTCAGGATACAGGTTCGAGTTGCAGGCTTGATCCCCAGTAGCAGGTGCGAGAGGCAGTCAATAGTTCTTTCATCATTGATGTTTTTGTCTCTCTTCCTGTCCTTTCTTTTCTGAAATAAAAACATATTTTAATAAAATAGAGTCCAGATATATAGATATATATATATATCTGGACTCATATATATTTGGTCAACTCATTGTCAATCAAGATTCTAAGGCAATATGATGGAGAAAGTATAATCTTTTCAAAAACTGGTTGTGGGAACAACTGGGCATCCATATATAAAATACAAGCTTTGACCTTTGCCTTGCAATAAATAAAGTAACTCAAAATTGATCGCAGTCCTAACACCTAAAATATAACTTTTTGAAGAAAATACAGGAGAAAATCTTTGTCATCTTGATTTAGTTAGAGTTATCATAAAGAGGATACAAAAAAACACAACTCAACAGCAAAAAACAACTACACAAAATAAAACAAAAAATCCCAAACAATCTAATTGAAAGTAGGCAGAAGAAATGAATAGACATTTTCCAAAAGAAGACATACAAATGGCCAACAGGTACATGAAAAGATGTTCAATGTCACTAATCATCAGGAAAATAGAAATGGAAACCACAGCAATATTACCTCACACTTCTCAGAATGGCTATTTTTTAAAAATATTATTTCAGAGAGGGAGGGAGGGAGGGATAGAAACGTTATTGATAAGAGAGAATCAGTGATTAGCTGCTTCCTGCATGCCCCCCCTACTAGGGATGGGGCCCACAACTCAGGCATGTGCCCATGATCAGAATTGAACTCAGGATCCTAGAGTCTGTAGGCCAATGCTCTATCCGTAGAGCCAAACTGGCTAGGACTCAAAATGGCTATTATAAAAAAAGACTAGAGGCCCAATGCATGAATTTGTGCATGGGTGGGGTCTGGCTGTCCTGGCTCCAATTGGGGTGGATTGAGGATGGGCCTGTTGGGAGGAGAAGAAGAGGGTAGGAGGTTGGCTGGCTGGCCTGCCCCAACGGGAGGGGCCATAGGCCATTGGCCAGCAGGCTCCACCCCAGGGGCCGATTGGGGGCGGGGCTGGCCATGGGTGGCGCTGTGGGTGGTGGGCCTGCCAGCCCCACCCTGGAATGGGATGGGGGGACCAATCGGGGTGGGGCCGGCCAGAAGGCGGGGCCATATGCAGTTGGCCAACTGGCGCTGCCCCTGATGAGGGTGAGGGGGCTGATCTGGGGTGGTACCAAGGGGGAGGGGCTACAAGAAGTTGGCCGGTTGGCCCTGCCTCCTATTGAGATGGGGGGATGATCAGGGGCAGGGCCAGCTGGGGGGAGGGGCTGCAGGAGGTTGCCAGTTCACTGAACACAGTGGGCATCACAGAGAATGGTCATTCCAGTCATCATGGTGTTCTGGTTACTGGCTTTTTTTAAAAAATATATTTTTTATTGATTTTTTTACAGAGAGGAAGGGAGAAGGAGAGGGAGAGTTAGAAACATCGATGAGAGAGAAAAATCGATCAGCTGCCTCCTGCACACCTCTTACTGGGGATGTGCCCACAACCAAGGTACATGCCCTTGACTAGAATCGAACCTGAGAATTTTCAGTCTGCAGGCTGGTGCTCTATCCACTGAGCCAAACTGGTTAGGGCTGGTCACTGACTCTCTCTCTCTCTCTCTCTCTCTCTCTCTCTCTCTATATATATATATATATATATATATATATATATATATATGAAATAGCAAGTGTCGCAGAAGATGTAGAAAAAAGGGAACCCTTGTACACTTTTGATGGGAAAGTAAATTGGTGCAGCCACTATGGAAAACAGTATGATGGTTTCTCAAAAAATTAAAAACAGAACTACCGTATGAGCTGAAGAAAATGAAAACAGGATCTCAATGAGACACCTGCATTCCCACGCTCATTCACAATATCCAAGGCATGGAAACAACCTTAGTGTCTGCCTGACATTTCTTCTAAGTTATCTTAGTCAGCTTATTGTTAGACAGAGAAAACTTTAAATGTCCTGAACTTGTAAGCCTCTCAGACTTTTCCAAAGGGCTGTGGGTGTGTATTTGGGTTTATCTTCAATGCTTCAGCTTGCTCTTCTCCCTTACACACCAGGCGTCTAATAACTGATTGATGGTATTAACAAAAGGGATCCCACCCCTTTTAGAGCCACCCCACAGCCAGAGAGAAAATATAAATTGTTGTAGCTAATATGTATAGTAGGAAAATTGGCTAAAACCCAGATTCAGTAGCATTTCTGGTTAGAATGAGGACAAACTGCCAGAGTTAAACTCTAATATGCCCTGAATCATAGCATAGAAAGTCACCTATAAACACTTTCCGCTGAAACAACACTGAAATCCTGGATTATCTCCTTATCCACTAATCAAGTTGGCAGTCCTATGTCTTTTCCTCTGGGCAAGGGTGGATGAGTTTCATCACTCTGAGTTTAGTGAAGATTGAGTTTCTAAGATCATGCCTGATTACAACTAAGATTGTGCTGAAAGATAATAGATTTTTTCCTTAAAAGAAACTTTTTTGATAAAAAATGTCTAACTTAAAAGTACAGAAAATAATATAATGAACCCCAGGTACCCATAACCACAGTTGCAGAATTATCAGCATGATGATTTCACCATTCTTGTTTCATCTATTCTTTGCAGGTTCAATCCTAGGACAGGGCACCTACAAGAATCAGCCAATGAATGCATAAATAAGTGGAACAACAAATTGATGTCTCTCTGTCTCTCCCTCTCTCCCTCCCTCCCTCTCTTTTTCTGAAAGAATCCATTGAAAAATGACAACAAGCTTTTAGCTTCTGTTCCAGGTCCATGTGAGGGACAGACGGCTGAGATGAGCAGGGTTTGGGCTGGGAAGAACCTTCTGGCTCTAAGGGAACAGAAAGAACTAGAAGATTTGCCAAATGACTGCCCCTCGAGCACCAGTGAAGATGAGGGGGACAGTGGTGGAGAGCGAAAGCATCAAAAGCTTCTGGTTCCCTTGATGGAAAGACTAGGCAGAAATCGGCTGAGAGATCTGAGGCTAGTCTGAAGGTGTCAGAATTCATGGTCAGTTCTGAAGATCAAGAGAAAGGCCAGTCCTTTCAGATCTGCTTGAGTTCATTAAAACTTCATCCTCATTGGCCACTGTGAAAAAGCAAATGAATGGAGTCAAATCAAAGAAGACTGTGGAGCTACCCCTTAACAAAGAAGAGGTTGTGCTCTAACCGGTTTGGCTCAGTGGATAGAGCGTTGGCCTGCAGACTCAAGGGTCCCAGGTTGGATTCCAGTCAAGGGCATGTACCTTGGTTGCGGACACATCCCTAGTGGGGAGTGTGCAGGAGGCAGCTGATCGATGTTTCTCTCTTATCGATGTTTCTAACTCTCTATCCCTCTCTCTTCCTCTCTGTGAAAAATCAATAAAATATATTTTTAAAAAAATAAAGAAGAGGATGAGCAGATCCACAGAGCAGTGGCATTCAATAAAATCTCACAGACACTCTCCAAATAGGATCCCATTGTTTAGAAGAACTGACAAGCAGAACAGCTGGTTTTCCCTCTGATGAAGGAGCACTCAGCCTTTGCTCCCATTGATCATGTGCTCCATGGCTAGAAGGCAAGAACACCCCTGGAGCAGGAGATTTTTAACCTCCTTTGTAAGAACAAGCAGCCAAGTGACAGACCCTTTACTGATTCCTGTGGAAAAGGCCTCTCTCAAAGTCACGAGCCTGGAAGAGGCTAAGATGAGCCGAGCAGAGCTTCAGAGGGCCCAGGCCCTGCAGTCTTACTATGAGGCCAGGGCTCAAAGAGAGAAGAAAATCAAAAACAAAAAGTATCAAACCGCTTTGGCTCAGTGGATAGAGTCTTGGCCTGCGGACAGAAAGGTCCCAGGTTCGATTTTGGTCAAGGGCATGTACCTTGGTTGTGGGCACATCCCCAGTAGGAGGTGTGCAGGAGGCAGCTGATCGATGTTTCTCTCTCATCGATGTTTCTCTCTCATCGATGTTTCTCTCTCATCGATGTTTCTAACTCTCTATCCCTCTCCCTCCTTCTCTGTAAAAAATCAATAAAATATATTAAAAAATAAACACACACACACAAACAGAAACAGAAACAAAAAGTATCACAGAGTTCTGAAGAAAGGAAAGGCCAAGAAAGCCCTAAAAGAGTTTGAGAAGCTGCGGAAGAACAATCCTGCTGCTGCACTGGAAGAACCGGAAAAAACCTGGAAAAGGCCAGAATGATGGAATGAATGAGCCTTAAGCACCAGAAGAGTAGAAAATGGGCAAAGTCGAAGGCAACAATGGCCAAATATGACCTGGAGGCTCGCGGGGCTATGCAGGATCAGTTGGCCAGGAACAAAGAACGGATGCAGAAAATCCAGGTGGCCTTTGAGAGTGAGGAAGAGGATGGAGGTGAGGAAGAAGAGGGTGACCTCCTTGTCCCTGATGTGGTGAATGAAGCACACATGACTGCAGATGGACCGAACCCCTGGATGGTCAGGAATCACTCTGGTGGCACAAAAGAGGCTGAAATCCAGAAGGACCCGGAACAACTTCCAGAGCCATGGCCAACGAGACTTTTGAAAGTGAGGAAGAAGAAAGACCAGTGGCAGAGGAAGAAATTTTGTTGAAAGAATTTGAGGAAAGGCGATTGCTTAGGAAAAAGTCAGGGCTCAACCAGGATGCCAAGCCAGGGGGCAGACAAGGAACAAAAGACTCCAGCACCCAGGAGGTTCTTCCGAACTGAGGGCTCTGTCTCAGAAACTCAACAAGGACAACCATCAGTGCGGGAAGAAAACCTGGGTTCAGCGAGGACTATTTTGTCCGTCCAGAGAGAGGGACCTGCTGGGGAAGAAGAGGAGACCCTGTTGCTGCAGAGGCCGGAGAGAGCACAGACTCTGGAGGAGCTAGAGGAACAGAGCAAAGAAAGATGCTTTCAAAATGAGGAGCTTCCCAGGCCTGCGTTAGAAGCGCAGTAGCTGGAGAGGAATAATCAGCCTAGTGCTCCCAAGAAGAAAACGAAGGAACAAATGATTGACCTATAGATCGTCCTAACCACAAAATCACCTTCCATGGAGTCCTCGGCTGTCTCCGCGATAGAGGAGTTGGAAGATGAACAGGAGAGAGAGCAAAAGCAAATGAAAAAGGAAGCTTTTGCTGGTGATGATGTCATCAGAGATTTCTTGAAAGAGAAGAGAAACTGTGGAGGCGAGTAACCCACAGGACGTGGGCCTGACTCTGCCTGGCTGGGGCGAGCGCGGCCGTGTGGGTCCAGAAGAGACGCTGGTTTCTCATTAAAGCACCTGAAGGTCCTCCAAGAAAAGACAAGAATTTACCAAATGTGCTTATTAACGAGAAGTGAAACATCCGCGCAGCAGCTCACCAGGCGCGGGTGCTTCCATATCCATTTACCCACCATCAACAATTTGAGAGGACCATCCAGACCCCTATAGGATCTACATGGAACACCCAGAGAGCCTTCCAAAAGCTGACTACACCCAAGGTTGTCACCAAGCCAGGACATAGCACTAAGCCTATTAAAGCAGAGGATGTGGGCTACTGGTCTTCCTCAAGGTCGTACCTCTCTGCCATACAGAGGAATCCAAAACAACTCTCCATACATCACAAAAACACAGCTGAAGAAAAACTAAAGATGGAGTTGCTGGAGGAGTGACATCGAGGTGCCTACAACCAGGACCCACCCAGAGTGCTCCTCCATTGGCCGGGTTTTACTACAAGCTACAGAGTCCATTTCAAAATTTGTTAGCACACATTGTAGGAATAAAGGCATTTTTATCTATTTAAAACAAACAAACAAAAATGACAACATCTAAAACAAGAGTGTCTTGACTTAGTCTGTTGGATGGCCCATCACCAGCTGAATTCAGCATCTCCCGGGGGCTCAATGACTGACTCCTTTTTCTCACTAACTCTCCCTCAAACTTATGAGAAAACTGCAGACCCTTAGGAGAAAGATGGAACAAACATATACTCCTTCCTGGTGAATGTCCCTGTCCTGTGGGAACCCTGTTCCAATATGTTTTTATGATCCCAGAGATGGAGTTTGGTAGGGCAAAGAGTGCTGTGAAGTCCTAACCGGTTTGGCTCAGTGGATAGAGCGTCGGCCTGCGGACTGAAAGATCCCAGGTTCGATTCCAGTCAAGGGCATGTACCTTGGTTGTGGGCACATCCCCAGTAGGAGATGTGCAGGAGGCAGCTGATCGATGTTTCTCTCTCATCGATGTTTCTAACTCTCTCTTCCTCTCCCTTCCTCTCTGTAAAAAAGTCAATAAAATATATTTTAAAAAAAGACTACTGTGAAAAGTTTGTTGTTAATTATCAGACAAACATCATAGCAATATCTTTACTGATACAGCTCCTAAGGCAATGGGAATTAAGGAGAAAATAAACAAATGGGACAACATCAAAATAAAAAGCTTTTGCACAGCAAAAGAAACCATCAACAAAACAACAAGAAAGCCACTGCATGGGAGAACATATTTGCCAATGTTATATCTGATGAGGGTTTAATCTCCAAAATTTACAGGGAACTCATACAACCTAACAAAAGGAAAATAAACAATCCAATAAAAAATGGACAAAGGACCTTGATAGACACTTTTTGAAAGAGGACATACAGAAGGCTGAGACATATGAAAACATGCTCAAAGTCACTAATCATCCCAGAGATGCAAATCAAAACGACAATGAGGTACCATCTCACACCTGTCAGAATGGCTATGATCAACAAATCAACAAATGACAAGTGCTGGTGAGGATGTGAAGAAAAAGGAACCCTTCTGCACTGCTGGTGGGAATGCAGACTAGTGCAGCCACTGTGGAGAACAGTATGGAGTTTCCTCAAAAAACTAAAAATGGAACTCCCATTTGACCCAGTGATCCCACTTCTAGGAATATAGCCCAAGAAATCAGAAACATCAATCTGAAAGGATATATGCACCCCTATGTTCATAGCAATACCATTTACAATAGCTCAAATTTGGAAACAGCTTAAGTGCCCATCAGCAGATGAATGAATGAAAAATCAGTGGTACATCTACACAATGGAATACTAAGCTTCTGTTAAAAAAGAAGGAATTCTTACCATTTGCACATGATCTCACTCATTTGCAAAGTATAATGAACAACATAAACTGATAAACAAAAATAGAGCCAGAGGGAAAAAAAATTTTTTTTTGGTGTCAGGTGTGGGATTTGAAGAGAAAAAATATTTTAGAAGTTTCTCTCTGAAAATAAGACCTACTTACAGTTTTACCTCTTGCTGAAATATAAGGCACCCCCTGAAAAGAAGACCTCCCTGAAAATAAGACCTCCCTGAAAATAAGACCTCTCTGATAATAAGGCCATTCTAGGACAAATTTGCACATGGAAATTAATGACTACATTGAAAATAGAATGTAGAGAAATCAGTGTGGAAACTTTGTGAAACCTGAACTGCAAGAGGTTGTGAGTTAGGTGAAGAATTCATGGGAGAAAATCACTGACAGTTGCATTGCAAATGCATTACGAGCAGGCTACCTTGACAAAAACTACTCATTTAACGACAGTGCTATTGCTAAACATGAGAGATTTGGTCCACTAATTCTGAAAAAAATAGAGTCACAAGAAATTCACCAGGAAATTCAGGGTTTGGATTGTTATGGTGATGTTCCAGAAGATGGTGACATGACTGTCATTGAATAAATGAGTAAATGTACCATAGATTGTTGTACATGGAAATTATGGTGGTAACAAGAAATTTTTGATACTGTAGGATTCACAGTTTGTCTGGTTATGCTGGTTTGTGATGACAACTACTACTGTACCATATACAGGTAATACATTTCCTTTTTTTTTGTTCAACAATAAATGTGTACCGTATTCTTCTTCATGGAAAAATAAGACATCCCCTGAAAATGAGACCTAGTGCATCTTTGGGAGCAAAAATTAACATAAGACACTGTCTTATTTTCGGTGAAACAGGGTGTTTGCAGATTTTTAATATTTCCTACACCTTCTGTGATATTATACTACCAGAGGCCTGGTGCATAGAAATTCATGCATAGGAGGGGGGTTACCTCAGCCCGACCTGCCCCCTTTCATAGTCCGGGAGGTCTCAGGGGCAGGAGGCGACCCGGTGATCAGGGGAAAGCGATGCCCCCATCACACCTCTGCTGCTGCCACTGCTGGCAGCACAAGCCTAGGCTGGCCCTGGTTACCTGAGCCTTGGGTGGTCCTGGGCGGTTGGGCAGCCACCATCTGAGGCTTGCCTGCACCTTGGGCATCAGCTGGAGGCTTGCCATTGGAGGCTTGCTTGTGCCTTGGGCTGGCACTGGGTGGCTGGGGGACTGAGGGGACTGGGGGACTCCAGAGACAGGCGTGTGGAGCAGTCGTGCCGAGTCCTGCCGCCCTGGTGGGGCTGAAGGGACTGGGTGCTGCCATCTTTTTTTAAAAATATATTTTATTGATTTTTTACAGAGAGGAAGACAGAGGGATAGAGAGTTAGAAACATTGGTCAGCTGCCTCCTGCACACTCCCCACTGGGGATGTGCCTGCAACCAAGGTACATGCCCTAGACCGGAATCGAACCTGGGACCCTTGAATCCAAGGCTGACCCCCTGTCCACTGAGCCAAACCCGTTAGGGCTGGGCGCTGCCATCTTGTGGCTATGGGTGCCACTATCTTTGAGGGCATTATGGTCAATTACCATAGTCCCTCTTTATTAGATAGTATGTTAGTACAGTTTTAGTAATATTATTATATTTAAAATCTGGCAGAGCTCCAATGTTCCATATGGAGGGTCTCACGCCCAAGCTGGACGCTAAGGAGATGAAATGGAAGATATACAAGGATGTGATCTCCTCTATGTGGAACTTCCTCATCTACGCAGCCCTGCTGTGAGTCACTCCTTTTATCTTAAAGAAACTGGACAACATATAAAGATTGGACATTACATGTGAATGCATGACATGAAGAACTGGTTACAGTCTCTACTCTGCAAATTAATAGGCCCAGAAAGATGGAAGAGACTTTGGTTGAATTGACATAAAATTTCTACTTGTTAAGAACAAGTTTGTTTTGGTAACTGACCTTCACAGCTAAAACGAAAACTACTTAGGAAGCATGAAAACACGTTTCTCATGCCTGTGATACTCAGCCTCCATGAATGTTCGTATAATCTAATATAATAAAAGAGTAATATGCAAATCGACCATCACCTGAGACATCTAAGCCATGCCCACCAGCCAAGCCACGCCTCCCAGCCAACCAGAGCGGCTATATGCAAATTAGCCCAGCCAAGATGGACGCCGGCAGCAATGGAGCTAGAGCAAACCAAAGGCTTCTGTTGCAACTGCCTGCCTAGGCTGGCTGAGCCTCTGCTCACAGCCACGCCCACCAGCCAATCAGAGTGGCTGTATGCAAATTAACCCAGCCAAGATGGAGGCTGGCAGGGCGACTCTGCACTGGGAGCCTCCGTGGTTGGCATAGCTGTGCCAGGTGTGTCAGCTCAGTGGAGGGGCTCTGGCCAGGGGCCTCCTTGGGGCATCCAGGAGCGCCCGTCCAGGGTCCGCTACCTTCATCCGCCCCCCGGGGGCCTCCACAGGGCATGCAGGAGCGTCTGCTGCACAGTGCGGAGAATCCGAAGCCAGTCCGCTGGCCGGCTCCACCCCGGGTGTGTTTGCTCAGCAGCAGGGCCCCACCGAGGGATCCTGCACCAGTGTCCGTCCCTGGCTCACCACCCAGCTCTGCGCCAGGTGTGTTCCCTCAGTGGTGGGGGCCCACCAGGCATGTGCGATCATGGGCCCTCTGGTGGGAAACGTCCAGGCCTGCACTCACCAGCCTTCCCACCCCCCAGTGCATGAACCCTGAAGGGGCTGTGGGCAGCCTGAAAATGGCTCTCAGCCATTTTGCACTCAGGGGGTGGGGGTCCCTCAGCCCGGCCTGTGCCCTCTTGCAGTCTGGGACACCTCGGGGAAGATGTCCATCTGCTGGCATGCCTAGCCAGCCTGGGTGAGGGGCTGCGGGCCATTTTCAGGCTGCCCACAGCCCCTTCAGGGTTCGTGCACTGGGGGGTGGGAAGGCTGGTGAGTGCAGGCCTGGACGTTTCCCACCGGTGGGCCCACGATTGCACACGCCTGGTGGGCCCACATCACTGAGGGGACACACCTCGCGCAGAGTTGGGTGGTGAGCCAGGGGCGGACGCTGGTGCAGGATCCCTCGGTGGGATCCTGCTGCTGAGCAAACACACCCGGGGTGGAGCCAGGCAGTGAACTGGCTTCGGATTCTCCCCACTGTGCAGCAGATACTCCCGCACGCCCTATGGAGGCCCCTGGGGGGCGGATGAAGGTAGCGGACCCTGGACGGGTGTTCCTGGACACCCTGAGGAGGCCCCCAGGGCAGAGCCAGGCAGTGGACCCAGGACAGGCGTTCCTGGATGTCCCGCAGAGGCCCCCGGGGGGCAAAAGCCAGGCAGCAGACCCAGGACGGCTGCTCCTGCACACCCTGCAGAAGCCCCGTGCTCCTGCATGCCCCGGGGAGGCCCCCAGGGGTGGAGCCAGGCAGTGGACCCGGGACAGGCGCTCTGGATACTCCTCGGAGGCTCCCGGGGGCAGAGCTAGGCAGCAGACCCAGGACAGCTGCTCCTGGACGCCCCGAGGAGGCCCCAGGTCAGACCCCCCCTCCCACTGAGCTGACACACCTGGCACAGCTATGCCGGCCGGCCATGGAGGCTCCCAGTGCAGAGCCGCCCTGCCAGCCTCCATCTTGGCTGGGTTAATTTGCATACAGCCGCTCTGATTGGCTGGTGGGCGTGGCCGTGAGCAGAGGCTCAGCCAGCCTAGGCAGGCAGTTGCAACAGAAGCCTTTGGTTTGC
>PVJC01014696.1:0-36112 GCA_004026665.1 Murina feae
ACTGGTGAATAGAATAGAATCAGAGGCATAGAAAGGGAGTGGACTGACAATTTTCGGGGGTTAAGGGTGTTGGGGATGCGTGAAGAGACTGGACAATAATTGTACACCTATGGATGAGGACAATGGGGGGGCAAGGTCAGAGGTTGGGGTGGGAATTGGGAGGAGGGGAGCTATGGGGGAAAAAGGAGGAACAACTGTAGTAATCTGAATAAAGATTAAAAAAAAAAACAAAAACTTATATTTAATAAAAGCTGGGAGAATTATCAAATTTTAAAGCCAAATATCGACATCACCTTTTTGATAATATCTTGTGGGAGAGTGAATTGGTAAAATCAGGAAAGCATCTAAGACCCACAGCAACTCAGAGCTGCTGAATTTATTCTTTGTCCGTTCCTGTTGTACTGCAACGGATTAAAGAAATTTTCAGGACCAAAATCTAATACAAATTTATTCCTAAAATTTAGTTTACATGTTCATAAAATATGACATTTTTACTCTCATAAGTATCTAGGTTGATAGCAAATAAAATATTAACATAAATTCTAACAAAATATGATTTTTTTCAAGAAGCCCCAAAATATAAGCTCACTTGAAACAAGTACTACTCAACATTAAAAGGTACCTGTCTAAAGCAGGTAATATTAAACATAAAAGTCAAAGGAAGAAACCATGGTTAAAAACCAAAATGCAACAAAGTAAAAAGGAAATACTTTGTTGAGGGCAAAATTAAATAACTTTAGGGAAGAAGAGAATTCATTAAAAGTTAGTTTCTTCTATTTTGTTATAATGATGTTTCTTGCAAAATACAGGACAGTGGTAAGGTCTCTTAAAATGCTCTGTTAGAAAGTTTGCTGTAACAGAAAATGACTCTTGTGTCATTTGCCCATAGAAAACTATCCTGATTTTATTTATCATTTAAAATATATTTTTTTTACTGATTACAGAGAGATTCATTGATCCTCTGCCTCCTTTAGACCCCACATTGGGAACCAACCCCACAACCTGGGCATGTGCCCTGACTGGGAATTGAACTGTGATCTCCTGCACTGGTTCACAGGTCCATGCTCAACAACTGAGCCACACTGGCTGGGCAGCTACCCTGATTTTAGAGTCCTCCAAGAAATATTTTTCTACAATTCATATTAAACTTCTGTCAATAACTCCTTTTTATCTGAGGGTGGGAAGCACCCTCTGCTTCACTCATTTCTGTATTTCTGTCCCTAGCAGAGTGCTGGAGGCACTGTGCATGAATGCACTCATTTGTTCAATCATTTATTCATTCATTCAGCAAGTATTTACTGGTCATTTACTTTATGCCAGATACTGTGTAAGTAGAGAATTAAGGCACATGACAAATGACGGGGCCCTGCTTACAGTCTAGTGCGGGATTCAGACATTTATCAAATAAATACAGAAACAGTTAAGTTCCTATTGTGATGCTGCTACAAAGGAGAAGTACAGAGTGTGGTGAAGACATCATGGGAACTTACTCTAATTTTAGGAAGGATCGGTCAGGAGGTCAGGAGAAGTTCCCCTGACATTTAAACTGAGACTTGAAAGTTACTAGAAGTTCGCCAGCTTTGGGAAGGGAAGGAGAAGCAGTCCAGTAAGGAAAGAGTTTATATACATAGCAATTGAAAGGCAGTGTAAATGAGAAAGGCTGGGGATAAAGGCAGAGCTAGATAGGAGACAAAACATAAATTGTCAGTATAAAACAGAATAAGAGGGTAACAGTATCTGAATATTTAAGTTACTTGAAGCCTTTTTCTCATGCAAAATAAATAATCTAAGGAAACTGAGTTGAGTCTACAATATTCAAGATCTACAGAAAGAACACCTGCATAATACCTTGGTCCACCAGTGACCAGTTACATGTCTTTGCACTTAACCAATCGAAAGCCCTTCGTTCTCTTTGTAAACAGGTACTCAGTATTTTAACTACTGGGAATACAATGATAACACACATATTCTTATCACCTTATATCCTTAAGAAGCAAGAGAAAGATGTAATGGGAGACATCCTAAGTCCTGTAAGAAATATGATGTCAAAAGGCTGACACAAGGCTCCTGCAAAATTGCTATAAAAATGCAAATGCACACATAAACCTGTGAACCTTAAATTATTCAATGTGCAGATACCCAAAATGACCACAATATTGCAGTATATGACAAAGATACACAAACATTACTCCATCATGACAACATAGGCGCAGTATAAAAACTTGATCTCAGCAATGAAGAGTTAGTGGTAAAACGAAACGAAGGGGGAAAATAGCATGCTGAGCAAGTGCGTTATATTAATTGTTCACTTCCAAATTTCCCTGACTTTTACTTCCAAAGCTCATTCCACAACCTCACAGCTGCATGCCAAAAGGCAGAAAAACTCATTTCACACTTCCCAACAAAAAAGTCAATGCCTATAAAACAACGTTCCTGCTTTCCTATCAATCACTCACTCATGGTCAGCATATGGTCTACTTAAACTGCCGCACGCTCCCAATTCAGCACAAAGCCAGTTAACCCCACATAATTCTCCATCTGTTCAGCTGGTCTTCCTTCTTTCTGCACTCCATTCCTCCTGGTGCTGTGTTATTGCTGACTTTACTTCATTCTACGGTACTATACCTCTCTATTTTAAATGTCATATTAATTTCCAGACTATCTGAACTTCAATCATAAGGGAACCTAATACCTCTGATTCTAGAAAATACTTTTGCGTTCAAAAGGTGACAATATTAATAATTGCAAAGTACAAAATGCAGCCTATTTCAATGTATACAACAGTAAACTGGGACTGATTACTTGTTATCACCTGACTCTTGTTTATAAACTTACCAAGAAGAAATCGTGAAGTTAATGAATGCACTCCAAATTCTATTAAAGAAATTACCCAATAATATTCATGAGCTATAACAACTAGCCATAACAACTGTACAGGGTAAGACTAGAACAAGTACAGTACTTTCTACTTAATGTTAAAACATAAATGTCCCATTTTCCCATTCCTTAATTTAAAAATGAGTTAAAAATCATAGATGGTGCCAAGAAAAATGAAATATATACGAGCCTGGTATTATTTATGCAAACATCCCGGAGTCAAGAAAAAAAGGGGAAAATAAATTAAAAAAAAAAATCAACAAAAATGTGTTATTACCTCCAAGAAATGCAATGTATCTTCTTTTCTAATAATGATCACACTAAACTTTCTTGATGCTGTATTATTTTTGAAAAGTGTAAAGTAAGTTTTATGGAAGAATTTCAAACCCACTGTGGCCAGTTTTATGAAATGAGAGAAAAAAACAGTCCTAAGGTAGGAAGGGAAAATAATTACCTTTTTTTAAACTAAGGGGTGGGATGTACTATTTTAACAAGCTGACTCTCTCCCATATCACTGTGTGCTGTTTAAAGTAGTAGTACAGTCCATCACTTACTATACCCCTAATAAAAGGGAAAAAAAGTAAGCTGAAACCGATTTTTTCCCCCTAAAGGTTAGACAGTGTCTTTTTTTTTTAATGGAGGAATTCCTCCCCAGTTCAAAAGGTCTTCACCTCACCAATGGCTTCTTAAAAATACCTAAAATGCATTCCTTTGCAACTTCCTCCACCGTCTTCAGGAAACACAAGCTGCTCTCTCTCTGGGGCAGCAGCCCATTCGGAATCTGGACTCCAGATTCACATCTGTCCCTGCGTGTGTGACCTTGGGCACCCCGCGTCCCCCCTCCGCTCCCCATCAGCATCCCAAGGCGAACGCGCTGAAAGCAGTCCAGGTGCACACGCACCTCATGAGTCACACCTAAGGGGGTGAAGGTTCCCTGCTCAGGGCAAAACTACCCCCTCGGAGGGGCCACATAGTGAAACTAGAAGCGAACCCGTAGATCCCTGCCCACATCTGACTCGTGCTTTTACAGCTCTCTTTCCTCAAAGGGCATAACCTGAGTCACCCCAACAACAGTCCTGCGCGTATTTCCCTTCCTCCTCTCCCCCGTCTCCTACTTCTGGAGCCGGGAAAAACAGCAGCCTCATCACCCCCCTCCCCCCCCAAGCCACACCTGAAGAGGACCCCACCCCAGGTACATCCGCCCTCTCCCTTCTCCCGGGGCACCAGAGGCCAACTTCGCCCTCCCCTCCGCCCCCACCCAGAGGAGACTTCCTGGAGGCGTCCGGGCCCAAGCGGGGTGAGCGGCATTTACAAACCGCTTTACGCCACTCGCGTAGGGTAACCTCGCTGACGCCCATAGGGCCCCGTTCCCAGCCTCGTCCGCTCCGCCTGCCAGAACCAAGCCCGGGTGCCCCAGCCACGGCCCCAGTGTGACCCCCCAACCGCTTATACTCTGCGCAGGGCGACAGGAACGGAGGCGGGACCGCCATACCTTACCGGCAACTGAGGCACTGACTTCACTTCCCACCTTCGAGCCCTCTTCAACTCCCGGATCAATTCACTCCGGCGACGCCGGAAGGACCCGAGAGGAACCAGGCGTTGTCCGGAATCCTGCCCAGCCGGAGTCGCGCAGGGGCCTATGGGGACTCGTAGTTCCACTCGCCGGCGGCGTCCGGCAATTCATGCACCCGCAAGACTACACTTCCCGACAGGCCGTGCGGCGGAGCCTAAGACGATGGGTGGGGACACTTCTAGCCAATGGCAGGAGAGTTCCCTGCCTGTGCGGGAGTGGGTGAATTGAACTGAGAGGGTGCACGGCGAGAGGAGGAAGGGCGGGGTGAGCTCTCACCTGCGCCAATCAGGGTGGCGGCCAGGCCCGCGGTTGCTCGCCCATTGTGGGGGCGGGCTAGCGGAGCCGAGGAAGGAAGGGAAGTGAGTAGAGTTCAAAGTAGGGGACGGGGAGCTGCTGAACCGTGGACACGGGCGGAATGGACGCACTCGGGGCGTCGCCGGGGTGGAGGGACGGTGCAGAGTGGGGGCGGCCCCTGGCCCCAGGAGCAGCTTCCACAAAAGCGGCCGAAGCCCAGACACATCGGGCGGCCAGACCTGCGAGTCGAGGAGAAAGAGGCTGAGCCTGGACTCCTCGCGGAGGTGCCGGACCGAACGGGGGGAGAGGAGGAGTGAGCAGGGGGTGGGGAGAGCACCGGGTGTGAAGCCTCGGAGAGGTCGGAGAGAGGTCCCCGGGGAGAGGGACGCAGCCGAAGAGCTGCAGAAGTGCAGGGATCCGGGAGGCACCGGACAGCATCTTCCCGCCGCCTGCAGCGGGGGCAGCTGCGGAGACAGCAGGGGGCGGAGCCACAGCTGCCGAATTCGCCAACGGGAGGCGGGGGAGGCGGAGCTTGCGTCCCCGGAGCAGCCGAAGGCGCAGCCTGGACTTAGTTTTCCCGGAGAGAGGAGAGCAGGAGCGGGAGCGGGAGCGGAGCGGAGCGCGGTCCTCTGAGCACCAGCTCCGCATCCCGCCAGGGCTTGCAGGTGTGTGGGAGGTAAGCCTCGGTGTTCCTTCTGCCGCCTGCACGTTGCCCGGGAGGAGGCGTCTTCCAGTAGGAATTATATCGCGGCACGGCTGAACAAGAGTCTTCGAGAACGGGTGCAAACCCTTTTAGGTGAAACGTACATTTTTCGACTTTGGCGAGGGGATGGGAAGCAAAAGGTGGCTTGACTCTGGGTAGAAAGGGCGTGGCTAATGTTTTTTGTTTGAGTTGTGCCTGGAAAACTGTTCAGGGAGATTGCGAGATTGAGGGAAAGGATATCCTGTTCATTGAGAACAAGGTGAATGTTAGTTATCTAGATAGGTGCGTAGCTGGTTAAAAGAAAGAAAAATTGTCACCGATACAGAATTACTTCCGAACTCTCTCATTGGGAAAATAACTTTGCATTCCTCAATATCTACCCTTTACATTGTCTTATCAGATTGTCATGCCACCGACCTGTTTTTCCCCGGTGGTGGTACTGCAGGTTCCTAGGATTGAAAGATTTGTATGAAAGAAGCAAATGCAGGCAGGAATAATGACGATGACTAAACCTATCAGAAGAACTTTTGCCAGCAATAATGTAAAAATACGTTTTAGCAGATGGATACTTAGCTTTGGGTCCAGTGGCTTCAGACTATTGGAACAAAGACCGGGGCTCAGCCTACAGTAGGAACCTAAGATGTACTTCATTGCTGCTCCTAATTCTGTCATTTGTACATATCCGGTAATATTTGTTTATTACAAAAAACAAATTAAAAAGTACAAGGGAAGCTGTAAGAGGATCTTTTCTGCTTAAACAGCATGTGCTAATTGATTACCCTTCGTATGTGTTATGATAGGATCACAATTAAAACACTTGTAATAGTATCATAAAATAAGTTTATTCTTGGTATTAAACCATATATGATGTAATGTAACTAAATGCCTATAGATGAAGAGATGTTTTAATAGTAGTTGAAGATGAGATGTATCTACCTTTGACGATATTGCAGCCTTGCCTTTTTAGAAAAGTATGTACAAAGCTATTTGCCTAGTTCTTTTTCTTTTTGTAAGAGGTTCCCCAGATCACATAGCTTTTAATCTTAATAGCATATTGCAGCATCTTTTGCTCTGAAATGTTTTCATTGTGACCGTTGTATATTTCAGAGTTTTCCTGAATATTTTAATCTGGATTTTTTTTTTTTTGAACTCCTGATTACCTTCTGTTTTCTTGTTTTTATGCTTTCTTGATTTATTTACAAGTTTTGGATTTTATTTTTCTGTAAGGCACACAGAATTCCTTTTTGAAAAGAAATGGCTGGGAGGAATTATATTCATAGCTTAAAGTTCATTCCTACCGATATGTTATCATGGCAAACATTAAGTGACTTATCCCTGTATTTACTCCTCCCCTCCAGTATCCCCTTCCACACTCTCACACACCAGGGAAATATATAGGCTGATAGGTCTTGGAAAAACAGCTGCCTTTAGATTGTCCCCAGGCAGATCAGGTAAGTATTAGAAGCAGCTGAGGGCTTAAAAGAAGAAGCAACAGTAGCCACTAAACTTAGCAGCCATGCTAAGGGTCCGATTTAATCTTTGCTACATGATGGGAGAGTCTATTAATCCACATAGCTGATATGACCCTGTGAAAATGATTTTAGGTGCCTGGGAGGAGGGGGGAGAGGGGAAAGGATGCTAAGGTATAGAGGGCTTGGAAAATAATGTTTGCCCTTGTTATTTGTGATTATGTGGATTGTTCTGAGCCAGTCATGGATTCTCTCAGACTCTAGTGATTCATTCTGTGAAATTGAACACTTGCTGTCAATGGTTTATTTTTCTTATGTAATAATAATAAATAACAATACTGGCGATGAAGTTCTTTCAGAGCCTTTATTAAAGATCTTTTTGGAAGAGTTTGGTTGGAGATCAGTTAATAAACCAAGTAAATGGGAAAGGAAATAAATATCAAACTGTTGAAATTCCGATGTACTTTGAATCCCAACTATGCATATGTTTTCTACTCTGAGCTATAATGAAGGATAACATATCATTAGGAAGGAATGAGTTTGTGATATTAAAGCACTGGATTTTTCACCTGTTTCCAAGATGAATTCTTTTTATTGTGTTAATGAATGAGATTGGGTTCCTATATCATTTGGGAGAAAGAAGATCATGTTTTTATAAGGGAGGATATCATTAGCAATATATGGTACTTGAGTATTATATCTTGAACTCTTGGCATATTTTAAATTGATGTTCATATTAAATCTCAGATAATCTGAAGACATTGATTGTATGTTACTGCTGTTGAGAAGGTTTAGTACAAGGCAGTTCAGAATTTATGTAAAGCACTACGTATGTTAAAGCATATTACTGTATTTATTCTACTCTTGATGTTTATTTGTGTATGGCTGTCAGTGAATATATGATATGACGAGAAAGAAAAACAACAGAGTGCAGAATATCTCTCTTGAATGAAAGATGCTCTGGGGATTAATGTTCTTTAGCCGGAGACTTGGTTATATAATATATTTTGGACTATTTTTTAATTTAAAATTATAACTAAGCCTATTGAGTAGAATGAATTTCTCTTTTTAGCAGGAGGGATTCACTGATGACTTAAAGGTTCAAGATCAAATGATTTTGGTGCAGTGGAGTAGGTAGGGTTCCGGGCTTTACCAAGTAGGAATAGATATGAAGAAAACTGTTTGAGAAACATACCCTTAGCAAGAACAAAGAGATTTTATTTTATTTTTTTATTTTTATTAAATGCCTATAAGTGATTCCATGGCCTCCCACCAAATCATTAATCTTCCATAATGGGATGCAGTACTTTCCTGCATTGCCATTTTAATTGGAGTCAGACTGACATTAATTCATTAGATTTTTAATAATAAGGAGTTATTAAAGGAAAGCAGAAAGATCATGCATTTATAGTCACTTCTAAGTGAAACTTAATTATTTTCTGGATATATTATTAAAAAGAAGCAAAAAACTAAAATCATCTTTTGCCCCTTAAGAAAAGAGGTACTTAAACCAGACACTAGAGATGAACAAGAGTCACACACACACCAGTCTCCTTTTAAACCAAACTTCTAAGGTTAAGAACTGCTTTGGGGTACTGGATTAATTATTATACAAAGATAAAGATATGGCATTCTGTTTTTAATCTTACCTCTTGTTTTCAGAATTTAGTTTTAAAGTTTGGTGAGTGTGTCTTAAGTAACTATATTATTGGCTCCTGTAGAATACACAATTTTTTTAAAAAAATATTTTTATTGATTTCAAAGAGGAAGAAAGAGGGAGAGAGAGATAGAAACACCAGTAATGAGAAAGAATCATTGATTGGCTGCCTCCTGCACACCCCATACTGTAGCCTGCAGCCTGGGCATGTACCTTTGACTAGAATCAAACCTAGAACCCTTCAGTCCACATGGGCTGACGCTCTATCCACTGAGCCAAACCAGCTAGGGCTGGACTACACACTTTTTTCTATCTTCTGTTCGTTCTGAGTGCTGTATATCATGCTCATCATAAAGAAATAGCCCTACCCTTGACTGGTGTAGCTCACTTGGTTGGAGCATGGTCTAATGCACTGGAGGGTCACGGGTTCTATTCCAGGTCAGGATACATACTCAGGTTGCAGGTTCAGTCCCCTGTCCAGGTGCTTATGGGAGGCAATAGATCTATGTTTCTCTCTCTCATTCTCCCATTCTCTCTCTCTCTCTAAAAGAAAAAAAAAAAGGCCCTAGAACCACCTACTAAATTAGAACCATTGATCAATACTTTAGAAAAAGTTATTAAATTTATTCTGTATAATAAAAAGGTAATATGCAAATTGACCCTAATAGCGGAATGACTGGGAATGACTGGTCACTATGACACACACTGACCACCAGGGGGCAGACACTCAATGCAGGAGCTGCCCCCTGGTGGTCAGTATGCTCCTCCAGGGGGAGCTCTGCTCACCCACAAGCCAGGCTTGATGGCTGCCTTTTACAGCGGTGGTGGTGGGAGCCTCTCCCACCTCCTCAGCAACACTAAGGATGTCCAACTGCAGCTTAGGCCTGCTCCTCGCCGGCAAGTGGACATCCCCCGAGGGCTCCCAGGCTGCCAGAGGGATGTCTGACTGCCAGCTTATGCCCTATTGCCCGGGGAGCATGCCTGAGCCAGCAGGTGGACATCCCCCAAGGGGTCCCAGACTGCGAGAGGGCACAGGCAGGGCTGAGGGACCCCCCCGAGTGCACAAATTTTTGTGCACCGTGTCTCTAGTTGGTTAATAAAATTATATAGGTTTCTGGTGTATGAATATATCATTTGTATATTGTATTGTATTCAACACCCAAAGTCAAGTCTCCCTTCTATCACCATTTATCCTCCCTTTACCTCTTCCCTCCTTCTACCCCCTTTCCTCTGGTATTCTCATACTGTTGATTGTGTCTCTGAGTTTGTTTGCTTAATCCTTCACCTTTTTCCACCCAGTCCTCCCAAACTCTCTCCCCTCTGACAGCTGTCAGTCTGTTCTCTGTACTTATAAGTCTGTCTCTATTGTGCTTGTTAGTTCTTTTTTTTTTTTATGAGATTCAACATATCAGTGAAATCAAGTGGTACATGTCTTTCTCTAGTTGGCTTATTTCACTTAGCATAATACTCTCCAGGTCTATCTATGCCATTGCAAAATGTAACATTTCCTTCCTTTTTTTACAGCTGAGTAGTATTCCATTGTATAAATGTACCACAGCTTTTTTATGACTCATTTACTGATGGGCACTTGGGCTGCTTCCAAATATTGGCTATTGTAAATAGTGCTGCAATGAACATAGGAGTGCATAGTGTTTCAGATTTCTTCAGATATATTCCCAGAAGTGGAATCCTGTGTCATAAGGCATTTCCATTTTTCATTTTTTGAGGAAACTCCATACTCATTTCCATAGTGACTGCACCATTCTGCATTCCCACCAACAGTGCACGAGGGTCCCCTTTCTTCCACATCCTCACCAGCACTTGTTGGTTGATTTATTGACAGCCATTCTGACAGGTGTGAGGTGATATCTCATTGTGGTTTTCATTTGCATTTCTCTGATGGTTAGTAATATTGAGCATCTTTTCATATGTCTATTGGCTATCTATATGTCCTCTTTGGAGAAGTGTCTATTCAGGTCCTTTGCCCATTTTTTTTTTTTTAAATTGGATTGTACTCACTGAGATGTCTTGCACTTTGGTCAACAAGAGTCAGTTGTCTGTCAAAGAAGAATTACTATTATTCTATTATTCTACCTCACAGAATAATTACTGTTAATTAAGCCTACTGAGGATGTCTTTGTGCTGGTTAGCCTTTTCAAAAGTGTCAGTTAAGCTCCATTTGATTCAGACTGTGGGCTGCAAGAGGACTTATCTACAACTTTGTGTGCCAGTGTTTCTAAATTTGTCCCAAGGATAGGAAATGAGAGTGAGCGGAAGAGGCTCTCCCGCTGGTGGCACAGAGGTCTTTTTACAACCAAGGAAGCCTCTTTATGGCTCACCCCTCTGTTACCCCCCCACACACACACACACAAAGTACCTTCGTTCAAGCTTATGTATAAAGGTCATATTTCATTCTATAAAACCTGAATTGGCCCATCCATTTTTCTAATCATTCCTTCTTAAAAAAAAAAAAAAAAGGCAACAAGAAGAAAAGTCAGACTGTTGACATGCATGTGGAGTTGTGCACTTGTTCTGTGCATTTGCACCTTGCTGAAACGGATTAATCTGGTTAGTGTTAGAATCACGAATTCCAGTGTGTTTTTTCCTTTCATTATTGTAAGACCTGGAGAAGTCTAGTTCATTGTAAGTAGTTCTTTAGCAGTAAATTTAATGTTGCAGATACTTAACTGTCCTTTGTGTTTAACAATTCCTACCATATTGATATATACAAACTGGCTTAGAACTAATGATTGATTAATCTTCCTTCATCATGTTCCTCCCGCATTACTCTTAATGCTTAGCGTTGTACCTTGTGCAGTTAGCTGAGTTCATGACTGTCTTTACCAGGTGCAGAGGATCTTCAGAACTGGGACGGTTTCATTGACCTTTGCATTTACTTTGAGAGCCTTAGGCATAGTTTGTACTTGATAACAGTCTGTTTAAATACTTGACAACCACTAATGAAGGATCATTTTATATTTTTCACAGTCAAGTACAACTGGAAAAGTGATCTTTTTCTTCGACATCAGTTTTAGCACCAGATTCCGCCCTCTGCCCACAATAATTGCTTATGTAGAACTAAATATACGTACTGCTGTATTTTGTTGAATTTCTGAATGAATAGAGCAAATATTGCTATTAACTGCAGCCTTGCACATGTGTGTGTGTGTGTGTGTGCTTTAGATATAAACTTATTAATTGGACCTCATTTGGAATTTATGTGGTTTTTCCTTGCCTCTAGAACTGTGCTGTCTCAAAGATGTGCTTTTAAGTGACTCTTCCCAACACATGTACACACACTTTTCGGGACTTTTTTTCTTCTTCTTGACACAGAAATAGAGAAAAATAGATCATTGAAATACGAGGCTTTAGCTTAGCTAACATTCAACTGGTCTTAAATGTTCTATTTTTAATGAAATGGTTGCATCGGGAGACCTTATTCAGGCTTATTATACCTAAATTATTATACAGGTTTTTTGTCATCTTTGATCCAGCATGGGAGGGTATGAGCTCTGAGATTTGGCACTAACAGGGCTCACTGCTGGCGGTCTGTGCAGCATGGCTGCTGAAGTGTGTGCATGGCACCCCACATTCCAGCCACTGCTTCGAGGCCCCCTTCTCGCTCCGTGTAGGAAAGGAATCTCCCGAGCTGCATACAGCTCCTAATCTAGTGTGGGAAGGAAGGCAGATGGAATTTACTTTGATTTAATAAACTAATTTTCCTAAGTGTATTGTTTTTCCCAGATATAGCTCAGACTATAGTTCTCAGCAACGGTAACTCAGGTGTCACAAAGTGATCTCCATAGCACAATTTAATGATTACCTATCCACTTTATAGTTCCCTTTCCCTCCCCACTCCCCCACCATTTTGGCTTCTTTTGGATAGTCTCAGAAGAGCTCACTGGCATACTGTGGACATTTTGCCCCACACTGGATTGTTTCTGCCGTTTTTTGATAATTTAAATTTTGTTTTGAAAACCTAGTTTTATATGAGGTCTTTTAACTCTGTGTAACTTGAAGAGTTAATTTTATTGTTTTTCTACTGTATGCTATAGATGCTGTATTATGATGAATAATTTGGGGCATTCACTTGAATTAAATCAGTTATTGGAGCATTTAATTGTTGTGTACTTCACAGAGCAATTTAAAATCATTGAAGCAATTAATGTTTTTTAAATACATTCAGCCTTCCAGTTAAAAGCCTCTACAAAGTATCCTAATTGCTTACAGATATTAAATCACTTTCTCTATGTTCAGAGCAGGTTAAATTGTATTTTATATCATTCATTTGACATATAATACCGGATGAAATTTGTACAAACCTGCATTCTCACAGCTATGTAGCAATGGTATAATTAATTGTTTTTGCTAAATCAGGAAACCTTAACTATGTATTATGAGGATTTGAGCACAAGGTACATTAACTAAATCTAAGACAGGCATTTTTTCTGTATTTCAAAGTTTCTGATATGTTCTTTTAAAAGTAGAACACTAATTATTTAAAATTATAAAGGCCTAATAATAACTGTTCACATTTTTTTAAATGTTTTATTAATTTCAGAGAGGGAGAGAGAGAGAAACATTGAGAAACATCGATTGGCTGCCCTCGGCATGTTCCCTTTGGGGATCGAGCCCACAACCCTGACATGTGCCCTGACCGGGAATCAAACCAGCAATCTCTACCTCTACTTCCCAAAGCCTTCCCTGATGACAATATATAGCCATTTCTTCTGCCTCCAGACTTCTACCAGAGTAATAGTTGCAATATCAAAGTCCTAAAATACATGCCCTTGTTTTAGCACTATATTCTGCCTTGATGCATGGGACAACATTCAACCACTGAACCACAGCAGCTGGGCACTATTCATATTTTTAATATAACATCAAATTTAGCTCATAATTGGTAATATAAAATTAAACATTTTGAGGGAGAAAGAAATCTTTATATTCAAGACTACCTTAAAGCAAATTTTTATATACATTGTGTGGCACAAAAGTAATTGACATTCCATTTCAGAGCAGAATAATGAAGAATGGGTGTACCTATTGAGCCTTTCTCTTTTAATCAGGAAGTACAACGCTTTCCCAATGACCTCCAGCAGAAAGCCACTGCTGAACAACTGGCCCATGGCATGTGGCTGTGCCTAGCTTCAAGGATGTTGAGATATTAAGGATTTTGGGCCTTTGTGGTGGGTAGTGGTTTGAGAATGTTTTTTGAGAAACCAGTCAACAGTTTCAGCTTTACTTTAATCATTAAAACCCTGTTAACTTTAAATTATATTCCTTCTCATTCTGTCATTCTGACTCAGAGCCTCCAGTTTGTTTTATCTCCAGATTAGAAAACCCCAATCTTCTTACACCAAGTTTTCACTGCTGTGACTACCAAGTTTCTAGGCAAAGGCATTCCTCAAAGACTTGCCATCTCTGGTTAAAAGGTATCTGGCCCATACCACATTAAATATTTGTCCTGTATTTTCATATTCAGTAACTCTTGAAAGGATGATTTCATCATAAATCTGCTTTACACCTGCAAATGGACTGCATTTGAGATTATGGGTATAAGGCAAATGAAAGAACAATTGAATATTAGGATTCTTTTTAAGAAAATTTATCTTACCCCCCCCCAAAAAAAAAGACCCCACAAAATAAGCCATTATTTCATAGAGAGGAATTCACTCTAAAAATGTTTAATTCTGGCAAATGGTGTTATAACTCATTTCTAAAATGTAAAAAATATTATCAACATCTATATAGTGATCATTACCTAAATTATGACTCATTCTTCTAATGACACATCTTGGACTTATGTTTATAGTAAGATATAATTCCTTGAAATGGGAAAGTCTGAGGAGAAAATTGAAACTGAGAAAATAAAAATAAATGTCTATTTTTTTCTACATTAAAAAAACTCATAATCAAAGATTTTGACCTTGGCTATATTACAGTTGCCTGCATTTTCATATCAACACTTTATTGTCCAATTTTTGCATTATATCATGCGATCTTAGGTTGAGTGACTTTTTTGAGATAAAACTTTCCAGATATAGTTACATATAAATTTCTAAATCACTCTTACAGTCTGTTGCATGGGGTTGAGTGTTATGAAGAGATACAACAAAATACAGGGTGGGTCAAAAGTAGGTTTATAGTTGTCTGTGTGGAAAATAATACAATGATTAAGAAATAATAATACACAAATAAACTCTGTGCTTCATGTACTCATAACTAAATCTACTTTTGTTCCTCCCAGTATATGAAATCACTTATTCCTTGGCATAACCTTTTGCCATTATAGTTAACAAAAGAAGACATTGCAAGACACATGTATATATAAAAAAAGGGTATGTACTTTACTACTTTGGTATTGCAGCAGTTACTCTGGTAGAAGTCCAGAAGCAGAAGAAATTGCTATATATTGTCATCAGGGAAGGCTTTGAGAAGCAGAAGTAGAGCAGTATGATGCCTTGGTTAAGAGTAGGGATGGTATGCAGCTTCACTACCTTTTGCAGCTTCACTACCTTTTTTTTGTAAATCTAATTGTAATGGAACACAGCTATGCCCATCATTAACATATTGTTAAAATTGCTTTCTTGCTACAACAACGAAATTGAGTTATTGTGAGAAGATCACTTGGCCCACAAGCTTAAAATATTTCCTATCCAGCCCTTTTAAAAATAAATGTGTCAACCACTGGTTAAGAATGTGGGCTCTGCAGTCAGACAAAACTGGGTTCAAATTTGGTTTTGAAATCCATAAGTTCACTCAAAGGCTGTTTAATGTTGATAGACTAATGTGATTTCACATAAAGTGCTTTGCAAACACCTAGCATGTGGTAGATGTTCATTAAATAGTGTTGTATTAAATTTATGATTTTATTTTATGTCTTATTTTAAATGAACTATAGGTTTTAATTCAAATGGAGATTTGAAGTTCTATATTTAGGTATTCCCTACTCCTAAAATAAATGTTTAGAAAACTGAGAAGAGTATCATTTAATCATAGGAAATTTTCAAGAGTTTCACGAAATGTATAGGCACAATGAAATTGATATAATAGCCAAACAACCTAAATATATGGAAACATAGAGCCCAGACTTTAAAATACAATTACAGGCATACCTTAAAATATTGTGGGTTTGATTCCAGACCCCTATAATAAACCCAATATTGCAAATAACCAAGTCACACAAATTTTTTATTTTCCCAGTGCATATAAAAGTTATATTTCCACTATATAGTAGTATATTAACTGCAATAGCATTATGTCTTAAGAAACAATTTACACACCTCAGTTAAATAGTTTTTAGTATCTATTGCTAGTAAATGCTAACCACCATCTAAGCCTATTAGAAAAATGGGACCAAAGGGGTTTTCACAAACTTTCAATTTGTAAAAAATGTAATACCTGCAAAGCACAATAAAGCGACAGAACAGTATATTGAATTAAGATTGAACAGTGTATTTAATATTGTAGGAGGCCATGCTGGTCAATTAAAAAAGAAGTTAGGGTACTTTATTTTACCTAGAAGAAAATGGTATTTAAAAGTGAATATACTAAAGAAGGAGCATCACTAATCCTACAGAAAAAGATTATTAGGGAATACTATGAATAATTATGTGGTAACAAACTAGAAAACCTAGATGAATTTCTACAAAAACACTAACTACCAAAACAACTTCAGAAGTAATAGAAAATCTAAGTATAGATTTAAATTAATCTTCAACAGAATATTAGCAAATCAAATCGCAACAATTAAAAAATCATACAGCATGATCATGTGGTATTCCAAGAATTCAAGATTAGCTTAACATGAAATATATCAATGCAATCTACTATGTTAACAGAATAAAAGACACAGGATCATCTTAATAGATGCAGAAAAATATTTGACAAAATCTAACACATTTTAATGATGAAGAAACTCAACAAAACAGGAATACAAAGGAACTTCCTCAGCCTAACAAAGGATATCTACAAAAAACCCACAGCTAACATCATTTTTTATTTTTTCAAATATATTGTTATTCGTTTCAAAGAGGAAGGGAGAGAGAGGGAGAGAGAATATATCAACGATGAGAGATAATCATCAATCATCAATCGGCTGCCTTCTGCACACCCCATATCCTCATATTGGGGATCAAGCCTGCAACCTGACCTGACTGGGACTCCTGTTTCATAAGTTGACAGTCAACCTCTGAACCATGCTGGCCAGTGCTAACATCATTGTTAAGGGTGAAAAATGGAGTAGTTTCTCTTAAGTTCAGGAATAAGAGAAGAATATTAGTGTTTTCTAGTCAACATTGAACCAGAAGTTCTAGCAAAGGTAGTTAGGCAAGAAAAAGGCATAAAAAGCATCCAGTTTAAAAATAAATCTACCTCTGCTCACAGATGAAATATCTCATATGTACAAAATTCTAAGTAATACATGCATACATACACATACTATTGGAACTAATAAAAAAGTTCAAGGTTGCAAGATAGGGAATCAAGGTAAATCAATGAAATAAAGAATAATTCATTTACAATAGCATCAAAAAGAAGTGCTTAGGAATACATTTAACAAAGGTAGTACAAGAGTTATATACCCAAAACACAAAATGGTGCACAGAATATCACTAAACGAGATTAAAGAGGACCCAGATAAATTGAAAGATAGCTCATGTTTGTGGATTGAAAGACAATATTGTTAAGATGTCAGTATTCCCCAAATCTACAGATTTAATGCATCAAAATATCAACTATTTCTTTTGCAAAAATTAACAAGTTGATCTTAAAACTTACGTGGAAATGCAAGGGACCTAGACTTACATGTATGTATCAATGGAATAGAATTGAGAGTTCAGAAACACCCTTACATTTATGGTCAGTTGATTTTTGACAACAGGAAGGATTAAATGATACTAAGTCAAATGGCTATTCACATCAAAAGAAAGAAATTGGACCCTACCTGGCTCCATATACAAAATGTAACCCAAAATGGATCACAGCCTTAACCATAAGAGCTAAAACTATGAAACTCTTATGAGAAAATGGCATAAATTGTTCTCATTAGATTAGTCTATAGTTTCTTAGATATGGTGCCTAAAGCCCAAGTGACAAACGAAAGTATAAGTAAATTGGACTTCATCAAATTGAAAAGTTTTGTGTTGTAAGGACACAATCAGGAAAGTGAAAAGACAAGTCACAGAATGGGAGAAACCATTTGCAAATGAAATATTTGGGTAGAGGCTTGTATCCAAAGGACATGAAGAACTCTTAGTTCAAAAATAAAAAGATAAAGTCAATTAAAATAGGCAAGGGATATGAATACATTTCTTTCTCCAAAGAAGATATACAAATGCCCAATGAGCACATGAAAAGATACACAACATTAGTCACTAGGGAAATGCAAATCAAAATCACAATGAGATACTTCTTCATATTCTTTAGATGGCTAAAATAAAATTTAAAAAGTGTAATGACAAGTGTTAGAGAGGACATAGATGAAATTGAACCCTCGTAAATTCGTAGTGGGATTGTAAAAAGGTGCTGCCACATTGAAAACAACTTGGCTAGTCCTCAAATATTGTCAGCATAAGACCCAACAATTCCACTCTAGGAAAAGATCTAGCCATACTTTGTTTATGTTGTGTTTTTATTTAAATTTTAAAATGAATGGGAGAAAAATCAAAAGCCTAAATAGCTCTAAACAGATTAAAAAAATAGAGAGGAAATATCATTTTGTCATCAGACTTCTCTTCTGAAGCACTTAGTGATGGAAGGTAATGGAACAATGTATCCAGAATTGCCGTGGAATAAGTTTATAATTCAAAACTGCTTATCCAGCTCAGCTATGATTCAGTGTGCATGAGACTAAAAGAACAATTTCCTCAGTCATACAAGGAAGACACACACCACAACCAACAGCAACAATGAATGTATATTTAGAGTTCAAGATCAGGATTATAAAATAATGAAATATGTGACATTTAGATAGTTTCTATTTTGCTTTAAGATAATATGTTAAAATACGTCTTATAAAATATGATACTTTAGGTAGAAAAAATAATGTTGTGGATCAAATACTCCAAGATCACTTCAAAACAGATGATGTGTAAGAAAGCATATTTGAATGCCTTATTTTACAATTTGTGGAGTCAGTAGATGTTGTTTTATTCTTCACATTTCATAGAAAATATATATTTAAGAACAAAGGAAAATATATATATTTAAGAACAAAGGAATATATTTAAAATCAAAGCAAAAAGAGTAAACAGGAACCATGACAAAATGGTAAACAATTTTGTTATAATTATCAATAAATTTAGTCCTTATGAAGGTAGAAACAGCCATGTTGGGTGGAAAACAAAAGCAAACTATTTCGCTTTTTAAAGAGACTAATAAAAAAATGAAAAAAGTAAAAGGGCAAAGCAATAATAGACAAAATCCTTTAAAAAACATAGAATAGCTGTATTTTGTAAGACAAGAATATTGAAGACAAAAACTTTAGTCTGGTCAAAAAAGGTGATTTATGTTGGTAAAAATTTAATACCTATAAGCCTTTTTGCACTAGTCATTTAGAATACATAAAACAATCTGAAAAAGAAAACGTGTCCCTTGGTATCAGAAGGACCAAAGGTGATGACAGTGACCAAAGGCGGTAATGATGCTGTAGATTTGAGGAAGATTCAGAATCAGCAATTTTTGTTTCCTTATTAGCTACAGCACAGAGATTACAAAACAAGTCAGAAGTCAACCCACAGGTAAGTGTGTGTATGTTTACTGTATTTGAAGGCTGGTTCTCCATAACTACTAACATTCTCTGTCTTATATAATAAAACTTTAATATGCAAATCAACTGAACAGTGGAATGACTGGTTGCTTTGACGCACACTGCCCCCTCCCCCCCCCCCCAGAGAGGGAGGCAGGGCGATCAGGGGCAAAGCTGGCCAGCAGGTAATACCAGGCCACCAGCCAAGATGGTTGCCAGCAAGGGTCCCCTGATCACCCCACACAGCAGTTTCCCCACAGATCAGCTCTGATCACCAGCCAGGCCTAGGGACCCTACTCTATATATTGGGAAAGGTGTCATAGATTTAAAAATTAAAACCTGGCAAGGCTGTTCTAACACTAAAAAAACAAGATGATGCAGTGATAACATACATGGACTGTCTGGCTTGCACATTTTGTGGTTAGCCCTGCTTCTGATACACAACTGTGTGACAAAGCCAATTACTTAATTTCTCTCTGCTTCAGTTTTTCCACCCATAAGATGGAGAAAATGGTACTACTGCCTCAGAAGGTTCGTATTATGTACTACTTTTTATTATCAGGGCAAGAAAATGTAGCTGCCCATTCAACAGCAAGATGCCTTTCCCCTGTATGAAAACAATGGTCACTGGTACATGCATCATCCCAGATTGCAGGAGGGATGCCCAACTGCCAGTTTTCTGACATCCCCCAAGGGTTCCAGGATTGTGAGAGGCCACAGACCAGGCTGAGGGGAACCTCCTCCCCCATGCACGAATTTCGTCCACCGGACCTCTAGTCCTAGCTAATAAAGAGAATATGCTAATTGGCCCTCACATGATTGCAAAGATGGTGGTGCCCACAGCCTATAAGGAGGGAATAAGTTAATTGACCCTCATACCATCTCAAAGATGGTGGCATCCACAGCCAATAAGGAAGGAATATGCTAATTGACTCTTCCACCCTCAAAGATGGTGGTGCCCAGTCCCATCAGCCCTGCCAGGATAGCAGGCACAGCAAGGCCAGGTCCACCAATCCCCTCAGCCCCCCAGCCACCCAGGGCCGGCCCGAGGTGCAGGCAATACTCAGATGGTGGCTGCCCAGCCAATGCCCAAGGTACAGGCAAACCTCGGATGTCATCTGCCCAGCTGTCCAGGGCCGGCCTGAGGTGCAAGCAATACTCAGATGGTGGCTGCCCAGCCAACACCCAAGGTACAGGCAAACCTTGGATGTCAGCTGCCCAGCTGCCCAGGGCAGGCCTGAGGTGCAGGCAAGCCACAGATGCAGGATGCCCAGCTGCCTAGTGTCATCCGAGGCTGAGATAACCAGAGCCGTCTGAGGCGCTGCTGGCGTGGCAGCAGCAGAGGTGTGATGGGGCATTGCCTTCCACTGATCAGTGGGTGGCGTCCTGCCCCTAAGGGCTCCCGGACTGTGAGGGGGCAGGCCGGGCTGAGGAAGCCCTCCCTCTAGTGCATGAATTTTTATGCACTGGGCCTCTAGTTTATATAATAAAGGCCTACGTGACCGTTACACAGAACGACTTGAACAACCAGTCACTATGATACACACTGACCACCAGAGGGCAAACACTTAATGCAGGAGTTGCCCCCTGGTGGTCAGTGTGCTCCCACAGGGGAGCTGCCACTCACCCAGAAGCTGTGCTCATAGCTGGTGAGCACACCTGCCACAGCAGGAGCTTCTCTCAACTCTATGGCCAGCAAGGGAGGGCAGTTGGGAGGGACCCAGGCCTGCAGGGGAGGGCAGTTAGGGGCAATGAGGCCAGCACAGGAATAGTTAGGTATTGGTCAGGGTGGCAGGGGAGTGATTAGGGGCAATCGGCAGGTGAGAGATTGGGAGCCAGCAGTCCTGGATTGTGAAAGGGATGTCCGACTGCCCGTTTAGGCCCGATCCCACAGGACTGGGCCTCTAGTCTAATCTAATAAAAGAGTAATATGCAAATTAACCATCACTCTGAGACACCTAAGCCACGTCCACCAGCCAAGCCATGTCCACGAGCCAGTCAGAGTGGCTGTATGCACATTAACCCAGCCAAGATGGAGGCCAGGAGCCATGGAGCTAGAGAAACAGGAAGCTTCCATTGCACCAGCGATGGAATTGAAACTGCCTACCTAGGCCAGCCGGGCCTCTGCTCAAGGCAACAATGTTTCAATTATAGAAGGCACGGAGCTGAAGCAAACAGGAGGCTTGGTTGCCTGACTAGGCCTCCGCTCAAGGCAACAGATTTTCAATTATAGAAGATAAATAAATCCCAGAAACCTGATTCCAGCCAGCCTCGCTGGGATGTTGGGTCAATGGGAGCTGTTGGCAGCCTAAAAATGGCCCTCAGCCCCTCACCCAGGCTGGCCACACCCCCATGGGGTGAGAGTTCCCACTGGTGGGGCTTGGCCAGCCTGCAAACAACCATCAGCTCCTCACCCAGGCTGGCCAGGCACGCCAGCAGGTGGACATCCCCTGAGGGGTCCCAGACTGCAAGAAGGCACAGGCCGTGCTGAGGCGACCCCCCCCCCTCCGAGTGCACAAATTTTTGTGCACCAGTCCCCTAGTAAAAAATAAGTTAAAAAACCTTGAAAAAGAGTGCTAATTATAAATAAGTTGAAGCATTTAAAATGTTTGTCTTAAACACATTAATTCATTTGTTTCAGATTATAAAAATAATGGCTTATTGAGACAATGATATATCACTAGCAAAAATTCTCACCTTGCTTCTAGATTAAGGAACTCCACTTTAGTTAAAATACTATCTCATTTTCTCTCTTTTTATTTCTGTTATTACTCTTATATCATCTTCTTTTTATGTCACCTTAATTGGAAACTTTTAGTTTTTGGTTAGACAACTGCTTCTTAACTGCCACAAAACATATTAATTATTCTTACTGCCCTTATAAAAACATTGTGTTCTGCTAGCAATCTAGAATGAATAATCCATCATTGAGAATTAATAAACATCTATGACAAACTAGAATTAATTGCTATCTTTATACAAGTAACAACAACCATTTGATTATAAGGCCGACAAAAGCATTAACCCACTTTTACTTTAAATGTAATAGTGCACCAGTTCATAGTTTAAGTTATGTTTTCTTTCTTCCCTTTAGGATAACTTGAAAATGAAAACCTTTATCAGGAAGCTTTCACTTATCAAATGGATCCAGAATTCCCACCAAAATATACCTTAGAATCCAGGAAATAAGCTTCCCAGTCTAGCCAAATTTTATCATGTGAGATTCACCTTATTTGTCCATTATCCCCGTAAGCCCTCATTCAGAGCCTGTTTACGTTTAATAACCTGTTCTTTTCCTGTTTAACAACAATTAACACTTTAACAAAGTAACAATTATTTAATGGTATAAACCTCTCGATATTGATAGAGGGGTAGAATTAAGAAAGCATGGATATCTGAAGTGTACATGTCTTGATACCTCAATCAAGTCCAGTGCACAGGTGCCCTGGGATGAAGCTGAGTAGGCATGAGCTGGATGCATGAAGCACAGCAAGCTCAGAGCGATGACACTGAGATGTGAGGAAGAGGATAAATAGTTCCATTTCCAGTTTTCTGAAGAACAGAAAAGTGGATTACATATTTTCTTTAAGTTTTGTGCAAATGGGGAAAGAAATTTAGGTGCTTAGGTAGTAAATTCATAGCCATTGGTAAAATACTCAGCCAAGGTGACTTATTTTGTGAGAAATTAAGAAAACCAAAGTGTTTCTATGTATAATCTCACACACACACACATCCTATGTAATAAAAGCCTAATATGCTAAGTGTCTGGTCGTCCGGTCTGCCATTCAACCAATCAAAGCATAAAATGCTAATGATATGCTAAGGCTGCTCAACCACTCGCTATGACGTGCACTGACCACTAGGAAGCAGACAGTCACCTGAAAGTTAGCCTGCTGCTGGGGTCTGGCAGATCGGGACTGAGCAAGACTGGCCACACACACCCTGGAGCCCTCTTGCAGTCCTCCCCTGGCTGGCCAACCTCCCATGTCCCTCCCTGGCCCCAATTCCGCACCAGTGGGGTCCCTCAGCCTCGCCTGCGCCCTCTTGCAATCTGGGCTGAGGGAACCCCCCCAAGTGCATGAATTTCATACATATATATGCAGATATCTAAAATAATGGTTGTTGATGGTGATGTGTTTATTTCAGGGATGCACATGTGAAATGACCAGTGTACATTATGTCGTAGGCTTTTTCTTTTCCAGGTTGAATTTAGGAAGTTCTACAAGAAGTATTATTTCCGTAGCACAGTTTAGCCTGAGAAAATAAGAATAGGATTAGTGCACTTAGAAATTAATGAAATAGAAAGGTAATGTTGAGCAATCATATGCCTGATACTTGTTTACCTATCAGTGGAGAGTAGGTGAAGAGAAAGTGAAAGGTTCTAAGGAAATACTGGGTGTTGTCAGAGTGAAGTACAGAATACTCTACTGGTTTTTGAAACTAGACTTTTGCTGTTACCTAAGCACTGTGCTAGTATCTTTATGTACATACATTATCCTCCCCCAAGTTTTTATAATTCTACTAGAGGCCTGTTGAATGAAATTCATGCATGGGTGGTGGTGGGGGAGGCATTCCTCAGCCCAGCCTGCACCCTCTCGCAGTCCAAGACCCATTGGGGGATGTCCGCCTGCCAATTGGGGGGATCTGAGCCAACAGCCAGACATCCCTCTCGCAATCCAGGATCCTTTGCTCCTTCCTGCCTTCTCACTCCTTATTGTTTGACTCGCTGCTCCATAGCGCTGCCACGGAAGTGGGTGAGGCTCCTGCCACCGCTGCTGTACTCACCAGCTGTGAGCCGGGCTTCTGGCTGAGCAGCTGCTCTCCCTGTGGGAGTGCACTGACCACCAGGGGGCAGCTCCTATGCTGAGTGTCTGCGCCTGTTGGTCAGTGCACATCACAGCAACCGGTCATTCTACCATAATGGTCGCTTAGGCTTTGATTATATAGATGAGATAAGTACTACTTTGATCCCCATTTTATACAAGAGGAAAGTGAGATATAGGAAGTTATGTGGGTTACCCAACTTAGTAGTAGGTTTGCATTTGTTTCCAGCCTCAACATAGCTCATTCATTACTTCAGAAGTGACCAATATATGGCCCGTTCTATGGAAACTGGCAAGCTGAAATTCTCCCACCATCTCATCCCAACAGAATTGTTTTGCAGTTAACGTTTTAGAAGAAAAAATGTTTTCTTTAAGTGAGGAATACCCCGTGCAGTGGCCACAGACCCACTCCTTTCTATTACATTGATCCGGTTCACACATTTGACATCAGAGCCTGTAATCCCAGCTTTCAGTCATGAGCTCTTGGTAAATCTAAAGTATGCTATTGAATTATTAAGAAATTTTTGGAATATGTCTGTTTGCTAAAGTGAACTAGGCCCGTGATTATACAAAGTAACTCAAACTGTTTCAGAATAGTTTTTCAAAGCTAGTCTCTCCATGCTAAGATTAAATCGTAGAGCATTTAACTATGTCTATTAATGTTCTTTGAATGTTTTCTCCCTGCAGAGAGGAGTAGGGAATTAGAGATATTTAAAAAGCCAGAAAGTTGAAGTGTATGAAACTGCACATGCTTACCCTGCTGAATGTGGGGATTTACCAGGGAGTAACATTGGGGCTATCAGTAGTCAGAACATGGTGATGAGTTGTCAATGGCATTTTCAGGCTGTCAACTTAATTGCCGGGGTATAATTAGCCTGGTAAGGGGTATGCAGCACATTTTGTTTTCAATATCTTTTGCAAAAGAAGCCTCTAATGTTAGCAAAAGATGATTCCTCAAGTATGAAAGGGCGACATTTTAGAACTGTTTGCTGTCCCATGATATAAATGGGTTTTGTTTCAAATTGTATTTATAAGGTTGAACTTTATGAAATTGCCAAAATTTGACTACTTTTAACCTACAAACAACAACAACAACAAAGAGAACAGTTAACATGGTTCAATCTCATACATCAGCTATTCCAACCTAGTCGTTCCAAGCTGGGGAAATGTTTTTCAACAGCAACTAAAACACAGTTTTGTTTCTAAGTTACTAATAGACACGCACTGTGTGCCTTCTTTCTGCCAGGCTCTGGCTCACATGAATGATCATTTTCTCTTCATAGTCCTCTTTCAAGTATTGGAATTTCCCAACGGTATCTCTATCCCGGATCTATACTCTGAACTAGAGCCCTGTATACCCTTAATTTCCCAGGTAGATGTCTCAGAAGTATCTCAGATGTACCAATCCAAAACGAAGTCCCTGATCCATCTCTCACCAATCTTTGTTCTTGGTCCGTTCTTCTCTTTCTCAGTGAAGGGCACCCCCACACACCCAGGCGGTCCAGTAGAAACCCGGGTGTCATCCTGACTCACCCTTCCTTTCTATTACCTATGTCCTGTTCAGTCTGTCTCTTAACTAAGAACATCCACAACCTATTTACTCTTTTTTCTGTCTCAATCGCAGCCATCTAATCCAGCCACTATTTTCTTTCACCTAAGTTATTGCAGTCACCACTCAGTTTGTCCTTAGGCTTCTACTCTAGATTCCCTGTAACCCTTTCTGTGAATAGCTTGTCAAATGTTCTGCATTTAGCCCTGCCTGGTTTGACTCAATAGTTAGAGCATCACCCCCATGACCGTGGGGCTGTGGGTTCAGTTTCTGATTCCCAGTCCCAATAGAGGTGTGTACAGGAGGCAACCAATTGATGTGTTTCTCTCATGGCTGTTTCTCTCTCCCTTCCCGCCCTCCCTCTCTCCCTTTATTTTGTTTTGGTTTTAAGTTCTGCATTTAGGAGAAAAAGCAACATCCTTGCTGCTTCCAGAGCCCTACAAGATCTGCCCCCAACTTAACCCAGCTTCCTCTTTCCCTTTTGTTCACAGATTTCTTTCAGAGCCTTCTTCTTAAATCTCTTTCTTGCCCTGAGGTCTTTGTTTTCCCTTCTGTCTGGAATACCGCTTCCCTCCTAACTCACTTACCCTTCAGCTTCTCAGCATAAATGGCATGCTCAAAGAGGCCTTGTCTGGTCCCCTCCCCAGGCTAAAGTAGGCCCCTGTGATTCTCATGATTCCTTCACATAATGCATTATCATGTTTTCTTCACACTCCTGTGTGTTTATTGGGTTCTTAAGCTCCATAGGCAGGGCCCCTGTCTGCTATGCTCTTCTCTGTGTCCAGGGCCCAGTCCCTACTGGATGCCATCTGCTTAAAGGGAACAGTAGTCTCTCATGGATGTTGGGGTTTGAAGAAAACCAGATTGTTCAGAAAAGGATGTGACGATGAGGAGTCTCTGAAAGTGGGCATGAAGAACAAGGAATACAGGCTGGTCTCAAACGTTGTCTTCATTTTGGATGAGTTCACTTTTCTGAGCCCTTAGATTGTAAGCTTTTGAAAGCAGATACCTTGTCTGTTTTGTTCACAGCTGAATCACCAAGCCTAGAAAAATGTCTGGAAAATAGTAGATGCTTAATAAGTACAGTATTTGTTGAGCAAAAGAACTTCTGTTTCCTCTTTTGTGAAGTTTTTTCTCGTGACACTAAGGGGTTTAATGAAATAAATCATTGAAAGTGCTTAGTACATAGCAGGTACTCAATAAATGCCAGAAACCCTATTGATTTTTTTTCTACCAGTGATTCTCAGAAAGCCCTAGGCCCCCAAGAAGATTGATAATGGAGGAGGGGGGTATCCACTGAAGTGGGTGCATTAGAACAACCTCGGCAGCTATTTGCAAACTATCTAAACTTGTTCCTAACCTCCACTGCCACATAGAGTGGCTATTTTTTTAAAATCTGTAATAATTGTCAGTTTTATTTCCCTGGCTGAGACCTTGAGGTGATTTGAGGTTTACATTTTAAAATTTATTTCACCAAGAGTTTAGGTGTTTCATTGCCTTTATAAGCTGGTTTCAAATTGTTTAATACTTACTTATTTAAAATATCTAATTCTGTCTGTTGCACATGTTCATTAAAAAGTATATACAAGCAGAAATAAAATTCACACCACGCAGAAATAAGCACAACTGAGGTTTTTATGTATGAATATATATGCGCGCACACACACGTACATACTCAATTTGGGATTTATCCTGCATATGTGAGCTTATACTAAATATGCTGCTTTGTAACTTTGTGATGTTTTACTTTACACTATGGAATGAACATATTTTCATGCATATGTGGGAAACTTCCCAATTGAAAAATAGACCTGGAGAATGGGTCAAAATACAAAAATTCAGTAAGAAACTGGTAACAGAGAAACTACCTAAAACAACATCCCATCAGATGTAAAAGATACATCAGAAAATGCTAACAGAAAGAAAGCAGGGCCAGATTTTACCATCAGACAAAACAGAAAAAAAGAATTCAAAGCCTAGAGCAGGTAAGGATGGCTGTGTGAATGTCTTTGCTTCGAATGCATCATCACAAACTTCATTCTGACTCTTCTTTTTTCTTCTTGAAGCCTTTCCAACACATCTACTCCTCTTAGCATTTCTTCAGGGTCCAACTGCCTAAAGGGAGCGTCCTCTTTAAATCCCTGGTCAGGTTGAGTCAGCCTGCTTTTTGAGTTTCCTTCTGCTTTGGGTTTATACCTTCTTCAGAAGGTTAAGGACTTCCTTCTGCCTCCTGGGGTTCAAATTCAGAAGGGCAGTCTTCCTCAGCCTTAGGCATGTTCTGTAGTTTTCCTTCATTTCCTTCACAAGACTTTTGCATGTTGAGTCTTTTTCTCTTCCTTTTTGAATAAATGAATCCTGCAGAGATTCAGGAGATTTTTCTCCCTCTTCCCTCACTTGATTTGTGCTGCACCCAAAAGACCAAGAGTCCTGCAAGGATCCAGGGCACTTCTCTCTTTCTCCAGCAGTAGGGATCTCCAGAGTGGTTCTTTTAAAATATATTCCTCACTAGAGGCCCCGTGCACGAAATTGGTGCACTTGGTAGGGAGGTTCCCTAAGCCAGGCCTGCGCCCTCTCGCAGTCCAGGACCCGTTGGGGGATGTCCGCCTGCCAGGTTAGTGCTGCTTCCCCTGAGGATTGGGCCTAAGTCAGCAGTCAGACATCCCTCTTGCTGTCTGGGGCTCTCGCAGTCCAGGACCACTCTACTTCTTACTGCCTGCCTGCAGTGGAGGCGAGAGAGGCTCCTGCCATCGCCTCTGCACTTGCCAGCCATGAGCCTGGCTTCTGGCTGAGCCACACTCCCCATGTGGGAACGCACTGACCACCAGGAGGAGGCTACTGCATTGAGTGTCTGCCCCCTGGTGGTCAGTGCACATCATAGCGACTGGCCATCCCGCCATTCATTTTGCATATTAGGGTTTTAATATATAGGAGGATGTGTGCTGAGGCAAAGGTTGTCTAAATCTTGCCTAGAACCATTGTCACTCGGTATAATAACTGAAAAATGCTGTTGGCTGTCTATCAGGGGACTGTCAGTGTTGTTAGGTAAAAGTATATGTATGAAACTGCAATGATGATATAGTGATGCTGCTGTCTTTCTGTTGGTAAGAAATATAACAATGTGCTTGTCGAATGTACCTCTAGGTATATTGCTTTGGATTTAATTCTAAATGCAGTTACTAGAGCATAATTAAAAAAAAAAAAAAAAAGGAGGGGGGAATAGACTTCTTACTCTCCAAAATCATGTATTAACCTTACTTCAAGCTCTTTTTGCCAGGGAAATATTTATACTGCTAATGACTGAGATTGAAAAAGACTCAGTTATGCCACATTTACCTTCGTTTTATCTCAGTTTAAGAATTTGTGAGCTCTGCAATCATTTTTATATCAGTTAATTAGGCATGAAACCCAGAAGGGAGAAAGGGATGAGGGTTAGAATCACCACAGGATGTCCACAAATCCCAGAAATACGGGAAGTGAGAAGCCATCAACCAATAGAACTACACATTATAGCCAGACCTTGGGCTACAGAGACACAAATTCAGCAGTTGGAATAGATGAAAGTGCCTCTTAAAGCCCTCTACTGGTCTATAATTGTAAAATGTTTGCAAGCATTTGGATCATTTATGCAATTGAAATATTTAAGCAATTTTGAGTGCCCTGTTTCTATGGGGCATATGTTTTCATAAGTTTCTAGCATGAAGCTCTACCTTCTGCACTATCTGGAGGCTGTTCAAATTCGAATATTTTAAATGTCAACATAGAATAACATTAGTTTTATAACTTGGCCTTAAGGAAATCCACAGTACAAAATCTGAGTTTACACAAATTTGGGATACACTGGGAATGCCACTCACCAGAGTAACATGTTAGAAGTAAAACTACTTGTGACAGAGCTATATTCAAGGAGGCAAGTTAATTGCAAACACCCTCATTATTTGTTTAGTTACAACAAACTCTCAGATTCGATCAACTAAATTCCTTAGTGTTCTTCCACTGCAGGATTGCTCAGTTTTTCATTACTGGTCTATAGCACCACCATAGAGTCCAGGCTTAAACTGGCCTTGTCCCTCTCCTCTGCAGCCCCAGTAGCTGCTTGCTGCCTCCATTCCCTCAGCACTGCCACCTAGTTGGTCACCCTGAATTGTTTTCATCCTTTCCTGCTGCTCACAGACATCTTTGCTGATTCTTCCCTGCAGCCCCAGGCAGCTCAGTGAGCCATTCTGTTGTTTGAACTGGTATTTCCAAAACATATTCATTTAACAAAATCCAGTTCTTTCCTCACTTTTACGTTAGTCTTTCAACTCTCCCAGTAGGTTACCATAAGCATTACACATGTAACTCCACATCTACATAGGTTTATCTGTAGGGGAAAAGTTATACATTTTAATCATGATAAATTTCAGAATGCTACTTTGGAAGCAATGTCTAATTAAGAATCTATATTTTGAAATCAATTTACAAATGAAAACCAATTCTTGTTTTAATAAAAGATGACATGATAGTCTTAGACTCCTTCAAACAAGCCCGTTGTGGTAGAGCTATGCTTTGTAAAAATATCTGTTATTTAGGTTAAGGGCTTAGGAAAGCTAGCTATAAGCAGTCTTTGGTTAGTGCTAGAACCTGACTGCTCACACTTGAAATTGCAGTAAATATAATATGTGAATTTGATATTATGGCATAAAGCATCTTTTTAATATCTTGGTTTTCATCAGTTTTTCACTTTTCTCTGTAATCTCAGATTCTAATTAATACTAATGAAATAGTTAAGTTTTAGTTTAATAAACCTAATAATAAACCTAGTTTAATAAGCCTATATATTAACTATTAAAGTAGGTGTTGTTAATTTCTAACATTATTTTCTCAATTAAACTTTCAAATAAATCTCTCTGTCCATCAGTTAGGCATCTTTCTTATTTTAGAAGATGTAGATAGTCCCCTTGTCGTTAATATAGTCACCAAAAGCAATTTCTAGTCCACCACAATTACTTAGATTAGCTATTTGATTTCAATTAATCAAAAGAAGACCCCCCAAAAAACTAAATAAGTGCAATATGCGACCCACTGTCTGCCTCTGATGTGAATAATAATGCATTGCTATAGATCATTTCAAAGGGAGCTTATGGGACCAAAACCAGGGCCCAAGATTGAAGCTCTCCATAGGCTGTAACAGACACTCAGTGCTATGTTTCCCTGAGGAGATATAAGATAAAAATAACAATAATAATGTATTCTGAGTCTCATCTCACTCTTCATTATGTCACAAGTCTAAGCCACTGTGTGAAAAATAGAGCTGGTGACTGTAAATGAGGTTTTCGACCCATAGGGAATCAGTTCTTTGAGATTCGGTATTTAAGCAGCTACAAAGGAGTTGTTAAAGAGAAAAGTGCGTCTATTACTGATTAGGATATTTTGAGAGAAAGACACATTAAACAGCAAATTTTTACATAATTAAGTCAGTGAATCACAGTATTCCATGACTTTAGTGCTAGAAAGATCAAAGACCACCCTTCCATTTTCCCGATGAAGCCCAGAGTTTTTTTTCTGAGACCACCTGCAACAGTGCAGCTTTGTGAACAGAACTCAGTGCCGCCATGCTGCGAGATCACAGAAGGCAGTGTTTAATTGTTGCTCACATCCATGGTATTTGCACAATGCTGGAGAATATCAAACAGTCAAAGGATGACAAGTCTGTGATGAATTCACAAGTGATTTTATGAACAAACATGATGATCTGTCTGTTGCACAGGGATTTGTGTTATACATATCATACTCAAAATCGATTGTATGTTTTCAAAAGTTCTCATTAAAGTAGCCTAAAAAACTAATGATCTCTCTGTCTCTCTCTCTCTCTCTCTCTCTCTCTCTCTCTCTCTCTCTCTCTCTCTTTCTCTCTCTCTCTCTTTTTCATAGACACACACACACATACACCATGAGATATAGTTATTGAAATCACAATTATACTTCTTGCTGATCTCTGTATATTCAGATTAACCAGGAATATAAATATCCCTGATCACCTTTCTTGCCAATAGCCAGATGGCCAAACAAACCTCCAGCCAGAGTATAAGTGCCTGGGGGATTCAGTACTCTGAGCTTCTATCTCCTGGTAGGTCTTTTGTCTTCATTTGGAACTGCTGGTGTCTGGCTCTGGTGTCCTGTGTGCTTGATACCCCAGACACCTTTTCTTCTCCAGCGATACATTTTAATTTTTCTCATATGCTACATATCCAAACAAGCATTTCTTGGGGTGAATTATTTTTAGCAAGACATTGATCTATGTGAGTTGAACCATCTAAAAAGATCATAGCAAATCTAGGACGATTTAGAAATAAAATAATGAGAGCAATGGACTATAACTCATAGAATAAAATAAATACTCAGGAGTTCATACCCATAAAAATAAATAATTTTAATACATAAATAAATGAGAGAGAAGGGATTGCTCTTCCATAAAATAGAATTCCAATTGATGAATGTAGATAGAATGATACAAGTAGGAAAATCACAGTTCAGCAAAGACCACATTTATTGTTGCAGATAAGAATAATCAAGAGATGTTAAAATTAGTGGCTACAAAAGCATGCGAAATAGGATACCTGCATAGTTTTAATATATGCACCCACAGATACTTTTTTAATTGCAGGAGACTAAGGAGACGTGATAATTAAATGCAATGTGTGTTCCTGGGTAGTATCTAAGCCCAGAAAGGGAGATGAATAGAATGACTGGAAAACTTTTAATAAGGTCTATAGATCAGTTAATAGTATTATATCAATGCTAATTTCTTAGTTTTATAATTCTACATCAGTTATAATTAGGATGTCAACATTTGGGGAAACAAGGTAAAGGGTACATAGCAACTTTTTGTACTTTTTTCAACCTCTTTGTAAGTCTAAAATTGTTTCAGAATTAAAAGTTTAAATATTTTTAAATAAATAAAAAGGCCATAACACTTTCTGATAATTGAGTGGTCCTCAATAAAAGAAGACTAAGAAGAGACAGGGATGTTTTATGATCCACACTTGGCACAGGAAACAGATGGCACCCAGTGATTTGTCCCAGGACGCCCGTTACCGAGGCAGGTGTTCTACCAGTTTTCCTTGTCCTCACCATGGCTCCTGCACCCTCATAACTACTCTACAAGGAAGTTGGAGAAGGCATTATTATTCTCATCCTGTAGACTTGGGAAAGAGAATTCCAGCAAGGGCAAGAGATCTGCTGTTTAGTGAGTGGTGGAGTTGGAACTCAGATTCAAATCTTAGTCTTGATCCAGTTTTCATTTATATTCCATAAATGTAGCTCTTTCTCTGTGTGTTGTTTTTTATGTGACAAATGTTGGTTTATATTCTTCTAGGCAAGACGTTGCACTGAGCACCATTCATACAAAAATAGAAATGACATTTATGGGACTGTTTTCAATGAGGTGACTTTTGAAAGAGAAGCAGAAGTATCAATGTGACTTCCTAGGAGTAATACCCCAGGAGAAAGGTGGATTGATGGTTCAGGGGAGAAGGGTATTGAGGAGCGATGTTGTAAGAAGAGGATGAGGACCTGAGCACAGGAAGGGGCTGGCCTCAGACAGAAACAGGCAATTCATCTATAGGAAAAGGAGAAAGGCAAAGTGTATGGGTACAGATGCTTTTAAATAGGGACCTATGGTAGTGAAGGCTGTGGAAAATTTTTGATGAATTCCCTTTTCTGCGTGAAATAGGATGCAAGGTCATTAGCTGAGAGTAAGGCTGGGAGCAAGCACTAGAGAACCTGCCTTAGAAATACTTTCCTCTGTGTTGTACTATACTAGGTATTTCTGCTTAAAAATATGGAAATATCTGATGCACATGCGCTTGCTAAAACAATGTTACTCATCTTTGGTTAGAATTAGCTTGGAAAGTAAACTGTACAAGTAATGAATTTTGAAATATAAATGAATACAGATTGAGAGGCTTCTCCTCTCCTCCCATTTGTATTGCAAATTTATTCTCTCAAAATTATTTCATGCTCTGAATGTCACTGAGAAATTTAGTGGATCACAGCTGTGCACCCCAGAAGTGGGTTTCCAACCATAATTTAATTGAAAGGGTCATAACTAAGTTTCACCATATGCGGCTGTCAGATGAAATCAATGCAATATAAGTTTGAAGAAGACATTAATGAGTGTATCAAAGCACATTTTATAACCATTGAAAGCTACCATTTATGCAACAGAAATCACTCTAATGTTTTATGAAGTTAAAGTTAATATAGAATGAGTAATTTTGGTTAAATGATAACATACAATTTAAAGGCATATATGTCAGATAATAAAGGTATTACTCACCACTCCTCCACCCCATTACATCAATAAAATCTGTAAGTCCAGCATGGCTTCTAATTTCAATACTAATACATTTGATGACACATTTGAAAACTGAAACAATTGGGAATTTAATTTTATTAACAGAGAATGTGGGCCGATTTCTCATCCATAACGTAGAGGCCCATAAAGTTTTAACCTGGGGCCAGTGAAGGGTTTAACACACTGAAATTGCCATCGCTGAACTTCTGGCTTGTTATTTGGAATCTTTAAGACTCAAAGCTGTTGAACCTCAGAGGCTAGTCTTGCAGTGGATAATCATTATAACAAAACCAGCGATCCCCAAAGTCTATTATTCAAGTGTCTAAAGTCAGGCTCAGAACAAAAGATCACAACCAAAAAAACCATAAGAAGCACTGTTTTCTTCCCATCTAGGTTGGGTTGGAAAGGATTCTTCTATACGCAAAATTGTGCATCAGGAATAGCTGTTTTGTTGGTATTAAATCTTGTTCAATTACCGATGTATATATTCTATATGCCACCAAACAATGGCACTCCAAAACTAAAGATCCAAGACTACCCACCCCATAGAGAATAATCATCTTGAACTTGGCTACAATTATTTGCAGAATTGTGATAAATGAACATTAAATGTTGATGCCTTAAATCCCGATGATGTTGAACTGATCCCCCTCAAGGGCTAATCTGAACACATGTGTGAAACCAATGAAGGAAACACAGACATATATTTTGAACTATGTAATCTTTGGCCAGATTAGATAAATTCAGGAGAGCTGTTCCAATTAAATAATTCATTGGGTTTCTGCAGGTTAAGAGTCGTAAAGTAGTCAAGAGCGCGCACACACACACACACACACGTTGGGACCACGCTACCAGAACTAAGGAATCTCCTGTTGACAGCTCATGAATTTAAGCTGAGGCATTATGTTCAATCCAGGACACAGTGTGAGTGCTGGAGGCCACACATATTCTCTGCTCAGTTGTCTTCCGCTGTCCTTGTGCCAGACCAGCATGTGATGCTAAGAGTTCCAAAGTCAGGCGACACATCTTCTCTTGACATTAGTCATCCAGCCAGCGGTTGGCTCTTCTCCTACCAAAATCACTAGAACTTTGGTAAAATCCAACTGATGGCAGCACACGGAGGAAATGGTGAGGACAGCACAGGTATACAGGCCGCAAGACTAATTTAAGCTTGCTAGTGAAACTTAACGTAGATTCAGAAACAATCCCCAAAGCAAAGCTAATGTGAAGAAATGAACGTGTAGTCTTCAACAGCAGCCTGTTAGTGGCCTTTCCCTGGTGTATGGGCACTAACTGTTTACAGAGAAGTAGTAAAAGGGACCTCACGGATGCTGGGATTCAAGGCCAATCCTGTTGTACGCTTGCTACCATTTTTAGAGGCTGTGTTACCACCATCACTACTTAGAATGAAATTCCTAGGAAGCAAGCATCCTTTTTTTTCTTTCTCTTGTCTGAAACAAATAAGCGAACAAAGAAAACCCTCTCTTTGTTATTCCCTTCTTTTGGCTGATCCTGATTTCTCTGTTCTTCAAGAATTGTCTTGGTCAATTTCTAAATCCTCTCTTCTTGTTCTTCCTCATCTCAGTCTGATCAAGCTTTCACCCACTGTCCTTCTCACCCTCTCCTTTACGTCTGTGTTGGATTCTTGCTGATCTTTGCACTAAACAGATACACTCCTTCCTTAGACATTTGTTCTTGCTAATCCCTGGCCTCTGACCCCAGCTGTCAGTGGCTTGCTTCTTCCTTGAAACCTTTGTTCAGAAATCACCTATGTACCGCAGCCTTCGTAATCTTTGTATTTCAAGTTGTAATACTCCTCTTATCCCCTCATTCTCCTATCCGCTTTTGATGAGTTGTGTGTGTTTTTTATAGGATACTAGGGCCCCGGTGCACAAAAATTTGTGCACTCGGGGTGGAGGGAGTCCCTCAGCCCGGCCTGTGCCCTCTGACAGTCTGGGACCCCTCAGTGGATGTCCTATGATGGCCCCAGTCTGCCAGGCGCCTTTTGTGTGTATGTGTGTGTGTGTGTGTGGCCACTGGGGACCTGCCCCCAGCCGCATCTGAGGCTCGGAGCAGTCCTCC